>BMAO01030971.1:0-31362 GCA_019973975.1 Trichonephila clavata
ATTTTCTTTTAAAATTGAAGTCTTGATCTAGTTTAATGAGAGCCACTATCATAGACCCCCACTTACACATCAGGTACTCCCAAATTTATTTTTGGCTTACGTAGACCCCTTGAAGGTCGTCATAGACCCCTGGGGGTCTATATAGACTACTTTGGGAATCACTGTTCTACAACATAATAAGAAAATTTTTTGCGTGTTATTCTACGCCACTTACATGGGCAAAAATCACACATTTTTCTTTTTTTTTAGTTTCCGGTTGTTCATGTGGTTCAATGTTCACAAGTAATTACCCTTGTTGATTGGGGCAAAGTTACTACATTTGGACGTTTTCCATTCATTACACAAGGGAATCTTCACTTAGATTTATCACAAATTTTCTTCTAGATAATGCTTTTTCAGTTTTGTGAGTCATATTATGCACATATATAACATATGCATTTAATAGACTGGTATTTATTAAGCCATTAAATACGCCAAGAGGCCATCAACGTGTTTTCGATTGTTTGACATGTTGTTAACCATCTGATCTAATGTGGCTAAGTCTTCATTTGCTGCATTGTAAAATTCAATTATTTCCTTTTTTCCACTTTCTTCATTTATATTTCGTATCTCTTGGATTGTAGACAGAAGAACAACACATGTGTGTTTTGTTTTGTTTTATACGATAAAAGAATTTTATATAGCTTGGTAAAAACAATACATAGAAGTTTCAACACTTTGAGATCGCAATTCTAAGAGTTCAGGAAGAATTTCTTGTTTATTTTAACGAAAAGTTTCAACAGTGAAATTCATTGGAATCTTCAAAATTTTTTCATGTTTCCGATTCATACTCAGAAATAAAATTTTCATCGTCAATCAATTGTACTTGTAAATCAAATTTCCAGCACGTGCTTAAATTTTTGTAGTAAGAGTAGCATTTTAAATCACTTCACAAATTTGTTTTTTCTTAAAAAATCAAATGACTGCCATTTTATGAAATTTTGAGCATGGAATCTGTTTTAAGTGGTGTACACACATAGGAATCAACCGAAAACATTTCGAAAATCTTGAAATTAAGAATGTTTGCGGAAATCGTACCTTGTCCCCTTAAGTAAGCTGTGGATTTAATTTTTAAGAGATACCATTACGGTTAAATCTCGAAATACAGGCAATCGAAAATTAATCATTTACTTGAGAGTCCTGAAGGATGAGTTAAGGACTATAGCAAATTAAAATGTTGCTTAGAATGAATTAAAAAGAAATTTAACTAAAAAAGGAATTATTATGTTGTTTTGTTAATTTAAGAGTGAAAATGATGATTTCTGATTTTTTTTTGTCTGATTTCAATTTTAAAAGAGTGGCCAACTCTTTCGTTTTATATCAACAATATTATTGTATTGTTTAAAGCAAATACATCACAGGGACAGTATTCGTTATGAAAAATAACTACTTTAACAGAGCGAGAATACTAAAAATTAATTATGCACAGAATAAAATGATCTTTATCTAAAACATTTACTAGAAGTAACATAAAAAAGGTACATTAGCAGAAAGTATCCTAATAGAAACATTTTCTCTCGTGAAATGTGTAGGTGGGTGAATGTGTAGGTGTGTTTGCTAAAAATAGTTGATGAAATTTTTTTTCAAATTATTCTATTTATAAATTCTAAGTTATACTTGTGTTTCTTAGGAGAAATAAACAAGTAATTAAAAAAAATCCAAGTATACATTTTGGTTCAATTGATACATACATAAAATGATGATAGTACAATTCCCCTTTTTCAAAAAACGGAAAGCCAATTTTAATTGTTAGCCTTTTCTGTTCATAATTAATTTTAATATTCGATTGATATTAAAATAATTTTCAGGTTTCCATAGACGATCAAGAATTATATCATCTAACTTTAACATTGCATTAATTGTTTTAAATATAGATGAATGAAACAAGTAAATGACCAAATAACTTAAACCCGTGATTTTCAATCTTTCAACATTTGAGATCAAATATTCAATCATAATTCTCATCGCACCCCCCTCCATACAAATAACAATGCATTGAATTCAATAATTCTGTTCTTTGATGCCAAAGCTACAATACGACTTTAACCTCTTAAGTGCCACCGGCGTATATATACGTCTCGCTCAGTCAAAGCGTTAATTGTCCCGGACGTATATACACGTCTTTCCGAAGTATGAACTTTTCTGTGCACTGCTATCCATGGAATTTTTCAAATACCAAAGAATGCAATAAAATGACCTTTACAGTGTTTGCAAAGGATTTACTTATTTGTTTCTTTTTTCCCCTCCCCCTCCCCATACATCACTTACGGAAACCTACATGGGAATCGGTGGCTCTCTGGAGCGGTTCACGTAAATTTTAATCGGCAGTTAATGGATTACATATAAACCGTAAAAATTATCAAGATAAATGTTAATTTTTGTGCATAATTTTATATGTGGCAAGCCAATGAGGCAATTGGTAATTATTAAACTTATTCTCAACTTAGTATCGGGTGTTATATTAATTATAAAATACATTGTGCAGTACTTATACATTTATAAATGTATTATATCAGTGTAAATGTCTATCTTACTTTTTGTATTTTGTTCACTTTCAGTAAATCAATATTTAAAAAAATAATCTTTTGTTTTCGACTATTTAATATAATCGCATCCCCTTCGAAGATATATCGCACCTCCCTATTAAGGCGCTCCTCATAGTGTGAGAAACGGTGACTTAAACATATATGATTACTTTTTAAAAATTTGTGCATGATAAAAACATTTACTAGCTCATTAGACATTTATTGCTTACCCCAATTGTATTAAGATATCGAAATCTAGATATTTTAGTAAGTTTTGAATCTACTGAATTTTAAGGGTTTTTTTCTTTTGGAATTTTTTCTGCTTTTGATAAATATTTTTGTTTTAATATATTTAACTGTGTTTTACAAATGCTCTGCTAAATTAACCAAATTTTTCATGTTTTAGCTTTTCTTTTAAAAATTATTAAAAAAACTAGCGCACCAAGAAAGAGTCATCAAAATGAAACGAAAATCTGCATACGTAAAGTCTACTTTGATATAAGTAAATGATCAGAAAATCAAAGATAAAGGATCATTTATTTGAGAGAAAAAGGCAAAAGAACGGAGAATTTAATACCTTTTTGTACCCCATATAGCCGGAATGCACGATGAGATACGATTAAGCATTGATGCTTAAACGTTCTGTATGATGTCTTGAGACATTTCGTTCCATATTTGCTATAACCTTGCCTCTAGTTCGTTCAAACTCTTGGGATGCCCAACTCTCCATCTCAAATGATCCCATATAGGCTCGATTGGAGAGAAATCTGCGGATAGGCAAGCCAAGGAAGGGTAGTAACAGTGCAAAGACCGTTTTGTGACACCCTTTCCGTGTGAAGCCGAGCATTGTCTTGTTGAAAAATGGCTCCTAGGAGCCGTTGCCTGAGTGGCAATACATGTGGTTGCAGGATATCATGGACATACCGCTGGGCTGTCATGGTGTCACGGATCAATACTAGGGGTGACAGTGTGTTGTAGGCAATTGGACCCCATACCATCACACTAGCTCTGAGAAAGGTGTGTCGCTGTAAAGGAGGAAGGATTGAGGCATTCACCACGGGGTCTCCACATCACTGATTGTCAGTGATTGTCATCACTGCTGAGCTTGAATCTGGATTCTTCGCTAGAGATGACCTAGATCCATTCGGCTGTAGTCCAGTTTCCTCGTGCACGGCACCACACCAAACGGAGGCGTCGATGAGTGGATGTCAAGGGTAGCACACGTAATGGGTGTCGCGATACCAAATGTCTTTCAGCTATGCGCCTTCGTATGGTTCGAGAAGACACAGGACCTCTAGTGAAGGTGCTACCTGTGCCTGGATGACGGCCGATGAAGCAGTTGGCTGTAAGCGTGCATTCTTACAATGTGGGAGCCTTCTCAACGACTGATCTTTCGAAGACGTCCTGTGAGTCTGGTCTTCGTGTAAATGACATCTCTCGGATCCACTGGTCCCAACACCTCCTCACAACACAATCAGAGCGGTCTAATTGACGAGCTACTTGCCTAGCTGACCAACCAGCTTCCATCATGCTGTTGATTATCCCCCTCTCAAACTGTGACTGCTGCTCATATTTTCTTCGAAAACAGCGTACTGGCATGTCTACCTCAGTGGATTCTTTGTAAATGTTTCAGCACACTCAAACAAGCTTTGGTTACCTATTTTATACTGAACGGAGAGCGACATTAAACGCCATCTGCCGGCTATGCGTAATGCGCAATCTCGCTGCATTTCTAATATTTTGCCTATCTCCCAGATATGTACTTTTATGCCTAGTTTCGTTACGATCCCGCATATATATATATATATATATATATATATATATATATATATATATACATATATATGACAGACTCCATGCCTGTGCAAATAATTAATAACAGTCATAAATAAATCAATCTTTTTTAACGTAGTCTAGTTTACGTTTACAACTTGGAACCTATCTTATTCGAACAAAGGACGTTCACGAGCGAAGAGAGACACCAACACACTCACACACTTATCTATTATTCTTTCTCTAAACTGGCGTGACCTAAACAGCTCGACTCCTTGTAAAATCCCTATGCATTAGAAAAGAGTTTTTTAATTATTATTAATTAATTTTAATTAACTATAATTTTATTTATTTTACTCCCTTATTATAAGTGTATGTGTGATATATATGAGCATCTCAGAGCATTTTATTTGACAGCTGTTTTATTGACAAAGTTGATCAATTTACAATTATTCTAAGAAGGTTGAAGTGTACATTATGTACGTGTCCGCAAATGCTAAGCTCAATCTGCCAATATGATGAAATTATTGTCAAAGGCTATTAACATACGCATTTAACCTTTGAGAGGCGAATAAAAACGAAAATTAATTGTAATTTAAAAAATACCAGATAGGTAATTTAAAATATTATTTTAATGTATATATTTTTTAAAAAAAATAAAGTATTTTATTGAATAATATTATTTTCACATTTATTAAAATTTATATGTAGTACACTATCTAGAAATTGATTAACTACTTTTAACCTTATATCATACGAATTTCTGTATTTTTTAAAAACATATTTTATAGTTCTGTAGTAATTCTGTAATTTGAAATAAATATTATAAATATTTTCTACAGTGAACATGATTTATTCAAATATATAAAATTAATTACGAAATTAATTTAAGTAAATATGCGTTATAAGTTTAAATGTAGTGCAGAAATTAATTTGCTCAATAAAGATTTCTTTATTCCTGCGAGACATTTAAATTGAATTTAAAAGCACACACACAATATGGTAGAGTCTTAAAAGAAATACTGCCTTTTTCTTTTTTTGCATTATAAATGAACACGTTTTTTTTTTCTCTTTTCTTTTCTTCTATCACTTGTATATGACTAAATATAAAAAGGAAAAGGATGAATAAATTATAAGCATTCATTATAAATGTAATGTTATTATACAACTTCATACATAATATATCAACGTGTGTGTCTAATGTAAAATTAATCTATCTAATTTATATATATTTATTCATGTCATTGACAGTCCATATTTCATTTAATGAAGAAACTATTCAATCGTATTATTTGTTTCATGGGAAAATATTACACAATTTAGAAATTCTAAATTTTACTATAATATGTTTTATTGATTACTTGTGTTTGAGTTGAAAGACAATTTATTTAAAACTCTCAAGATAATTAATATTTACTCTTTCTAAAAACTACTTCAAATTTTTTAAAATCTCAGGCTTGTAACATAAAGCATGAAAATTAATCAGTTTTCGAAAATCTCTTTCGCAATTGACTTCAGAGAAACTTGCTTATCTTGTTATGAAATCCATTGGCAATTAGAAAAGCTTATAATTAGGAAAACCCTCTAGAGCATAAAATTGTCGGAAGCAATCCACAATATGTAGCCGAGTATATGGTAAATAAAAAAAATCACCAGAATTGTGCAACAATAATACGTTTATATATATATTTGATTTTTTTTTACAAATACTATTCAAAATTTACTTTTACTCGTAACAAAACCATCAAATATTTGAAATTTTAATTGTTTCGATAACTCGTATAAATTCCATTGAAACATCCATTAAGCAAAAGTTAAAACTTTTATCATTAAAATGGATTTTTAAATGCAAACTGATATTATTCGCTTCTATGTATTATTTTTTAAACTAAATTAGAGGCATACATATAATATGTGTGTGTGTGCGTGTTCGCATGTGTGTGTTTGTGCGTGTGTGTTTGCACATACACATTGGCTTCCTAGTTCCTTAGGATTCACAAACCTACCACAGGTCATTATAAACAAAATGACAATACCAATAAAATTACAGGTTAATATGAATGCTTGAATCGATATTTCAGAATAATTACAGATAATAGATTCATTTTAGAGGTTTGGGTGTACGTTTTGTACGTGACTATTTTTTAATAAATGTTGGTAATTCGGTTGTGGATACCTAGGACACGCGTATAGAAGAATTGCATAGTATCAACCTACAAAAAAGAAGTCTTTCATCAAATCTGTCATGGTCGTTTGAGGTGGATGGATGGGAATGGAAATGTGATTACTAGCTAATGTTTCTTAATAGTAAAATGTTTCTCGTTGTTTTTTTTTGTCTCGTTCAATAATTTTGTGATCAATTTAAATCTGAAGTTTCTATGCTTAACAAATATAGTATATAGAGAGACAGAAGGGGATCATGAATTCCAACAGCTACGGGAAAATATTTTATAGCACAGCCGGCCAGAAGAAGAGAAAATAGAATGCTTCAGCTCATTAAAGTACTTTTTTATCATATTCGGAACAAGAATTTTCACTAATAAGGTGCAGAGATATGTCTTAACTGTGTAATGTTTCATGCAAGGTGACAGGCTGTGAGTCCCGTTGAAAATACAACATAATTGTGACAGCTTACTTCATTTAATACAACGCGTTTTTCGGATAGCCCACCCCCTACACACAGAGAGGGCCAGGGACTTCTGGGATCTTCGCATACGAGCAAGAGCATACACTGAAAAGAGAATCAGGAGATCTGCTGATCCGGGACGAACAAAAAGCTCCGCGTATAATAAGTCGAACCCTGTTGAATTACAGTTACGAAGGTGTTGGAAAAAGTTTTGCCTAATGTTAATGTACGACCTTCCGAACGGATATTCTAAGTCTGGTCCTTACTTCCTATTTCGATAACTGAAAACTTGAAGGCCAGAAAGGATGTCATTACTGTAAGAAGAATTGGTTATATTAAAGATAGTTAGAATTTGACACATTATTCAGTATAACCTACTTGTATAATGCTTCTAAGGTATATTTCCACGTAATATTGCAATATATTGCTTTCATTAAAAATAAACTTTTCTGAAAATGGTACTTTTTTTTTGCAAATCATGTTTATTTTTTAAAAGTTCTGTGCGGTAAAAAGAAAAACGTTTTCTTTTATATTTCCTTTAATTTCTTGTTTTTATGAACATTTGTTTCCAAATTAAACTTATAAAAAGTTGTAACCGAAGTTTTATAACTGAATATATACAGGCTCTTCCAAATATAGCAGCCAAACTCTGCGCATTTAGATTCCTAGTTTGGAGCACATGTGAAATATGCCCAAAGAACAGTACCTGTACAATCCTTAGTTGGCGAGAAAATGCAAAAAAAAATATGCTGATGCAAGAAAAAACTTCATTTTAGACATATCAGCAGTAGTATTTTCAAAAAAACTGGCCTCCAAAAGTTAAAGAACAACATGTTTTTCGAAGCTCACCGTAAAAAATGACAATGACAATAAAATGTATAGTTTATATAAATGATAAAAACGAACTTTATACAAATTTATGCAAAAAAATAGATACCACATTTTTATAGTAGGAAAGAGCAGATATATATGAGTGAAAGAAAAATATGCATGTATCAGGCTTTCGTAATTACATGTGTAACTTTTGTTGCTTTACAACTTTTGTTAGGAGATTTGTTGACAATAGGCAATGGGGGGGGGGGTCACCCAATGTCTGAGAGAAGCCGTTTACCCGATTCGTTAAGATGGAGGGTGGTCGGATTGATGGAAATGGTTGCAATTGGAATGGCCAACTCTATTTCCAGACTGAAATCCAATACATCATCTTTGAGACTATCTTGGTAGACAGGTTGCTGCTTTAAGTCCTCCGCCAAGGTCTTCAGGAGAGCTGGAACAAAACTTACTCCATTTCTGGTCTTCGCTTCCTATTTCGGTAATCGACAACTTAATTTTCATCATGGAAATTCGATGCCGCCAATGCATTCCGTGGCCGCAGTAGCCAAGTGGTCTAGGCATTGGATCATGGCTAGCGTGCCATGAGTTTGATCCCAGTACCACTAAAGACCCACCGTGTAGGGGCACGATGCCCGTTAAATCTGTCGAGAGCTCAAACGTCCCCCCGTAGATGTGGTGAGGTAGTTAGGAGAGGGGGAGCCAGCTCAGGTGTCGTCCGCGTCACTTGACCATGGTTCAAAATTACACGGATTGTCACCAAAAGCCCTCATGTAGCTAAAACAGTGCGACTTTAATATTCACTCACTCACCCACTCACCCAATGCATTCAAGCTAGGAAGAGGCATATGCCTTATTAAAACCCATTTTTGTTATGTTTCTATGACATTTTACCACATAAAACTGTGATTATTATTTTTTCCAAGAATGGACTTGTCCAACGAGATTACATTTTTTTGTTGTAAATCATTTTTGAATTTTTGTTATGTAAACTTCTATCTTGCAGTCAATACATAACTGTTTTGTGCACTTGTCATCCAAATTTGGTGTTTCTACATTCATTCATTTGCAAATAAGGCGCAAAAACAGTTTGTTCCTCAACTTTTGGAGGCAAGTGTATTTATAAATTATAATGTTCAAAGTGTGTGCCATGCATATAGAGGACCGATAATTGCGCACGTCACTGCAGCGTGGTTGTTCCGAAGTACAAGCAGCATGCTGTCCAGCAAATATGTTCGTTTATGTGTAGTCACGACGTCTTGTTTCACCCAATTCTTAAAATTGGTGTAACTACACGTCATATCATAGAACCAGAGCCCTATGTCCTTTCTAGCAGCCGAAGTATGCCATATCCAGCCAATCATGCACATGGGCATATAAATGCACCGGAGCCCTATCTAGAACCATCATGCATCATTTACTGTATTTTTCTCGTAATCTATTGATCGTAAATACAGTCGATCGCCGAACCTTGGGCATTTTTTTATGTATTTCCAACGAGGAATCTGGCTGATCATTGGGTGCTATTTTTGGGACAACTGGAATATATATATATTTCAAGGTAAACTTTATAATCCATATATATATATATATATATATATATATATATATATATATATATATATATATACTCAACAGCCAAAATATTATGAACACCCCTAAATTTTGCAATCAACTAGCCTGGATGACATGGAAGGCACGTGATCAGATTGAAGTGGTATTTAACTTCTGCTGGAGAGTCTGAAGAATCATTCTTTCACTTACTTCTGTGTGTGATGGAAAAGGCTGCGGATCAAAGCGACTTTGGTAGAGGGGTGGATTGTAACGGCTCGAAGGCTCGGAACAAGTATTTCTGAAACTGTACGACTCGTGGGTTGTTCACGATCTACGGTTGTTAGTACTTATGCAAAGTGGATGAATGACGGTGAAAACAGCAGTAGACGACATGGTGTTGGACGTCCATACGCTATCAAAGAAAAGGGTCGTCGGAGACTGTCTCGCATGGTGAAGCAAAACCGGAGCCTGACAGTGGCTCATCTGACAGCCCAATATAATGCAGAGCCAATTAGAATAGTATTGGAGCACACTGTTCAGCGGACACTGTTGGAGATGGGGCTACGCAGCAAACATCCCACTCGCGTGCCTTGCTGACCAAGCGTCCTCGCCAATTGCGCCTTGGGCAAGGGAACATCGCGACTGGTCCATGAATCAGTGGGAGAGGATTGCCTGGTCATATAAATCATGGTTTGTCATTCATCACGCCGATGGCCGTGTCAGGAAACGCCGTCTTCCAGGCGAACTGTTGCTTCCTCCATGTACAGTAGGTCATGCACAGGCCGGGAGTGGCGGTATTATCCTTTGGGTGACGTTCGCTTGGGCGTCTCTGGAACCCATGGCTGTGGGAGAGCAGACCATAAATGGTACAGTTTATCTGAACATCATTGCGGACCAGTTGCACCCTTACATGGGCTCTGTTTTTCTAGCTGGAAATGGAATATTCCAACAGGACAGCGCTCCGTGTCACAAGGCTAAAATTGTGTTGGAGTGGTTCCAGGAACATGATGCTAAATTCCAGTTAATGTCCTGACCGCCTATCTCACCGATTCTCAATACGATAGAACACATTTGAGATGTCATGGGACGGCAGCTCAGAGTTCAATGACCACCAATTCGCAAAATCTCTGATTTGCGTGACCGTTGCTTAAACATCTGGTACAATCCGTCTCCGGCCATCTACCAAGGACTTGTGGCATCCACGGCAAGGAGGGTTGAAGCTGTGCGGCACGCCAAAGATGTGCCACCTCGTTATTGACTAGTGGGCATAATGTTTTGGCTCTTGAGTGCATATACGTCAAGTGATTCAGGAAGTATTTCAATACATCTTCTTCTAAGCATATTTATTGAAATCTCAAATTCTTAAAAATATATTCAATTTGTCAATTAGGGCATTCACACAATTATTTTCATTGAGTGATATCATTAAACAAATGATAGCTTATTGACCATTAGAGAGTTAAGAAGGAATGCGTGATTTTTTTTTTCCATTTGGTAATAAAAAAGGACTTATAATCGTTATTGTATACATATTTTTCGCATACTTTATAATATTTAATTTCTTTTGTCATCTTCATTTTGCATTACTTTTTCATACAAGGAATTCAGAGTCGGCATAAACATTTATTTTTAATACTACTTTACATTTTTTTTGTAGAATTTTAGGTTTAAAACATAATTTAAATGTTTCATTTCAAATGTCTATAAATGAAACAAAATTGAATGATTAAAACAATGTTTTAATTGAAATTGAAGCTCAAAGGCTAAATTTTTAAAAATGTTTCTGCGAATTTATCTGTAACGTTACTGAAACTGAATATTTTTAAATAAAGGACTTCAACTAATTTAAATCATAATAATTATAATTAATAATCTGCTTTTTTATTTAAATAATAAGGAGTGTTATAAAATCCAATAACACACGTTAAGTTTACTATTCATATATTCAATTTTATTTCCTTAACTGAAATCACTGAATTTTCCGCAATTTCTAACTCGTTAACGTAATTGTTCACGAGTTGTTTTCTCCAAATACATTCAGGGAGTTACTTATCTCTGTTTATTTTTTTACTGTTATAAAGCATTCCATACAACTTCTGGCACAATTTAGAGACATAAACCGGCACAAAGTATTAGAGAATTATCACCCTATTTAATATTATTGATCTCATATTAACCACTATATTCAAAGTTAAATTCAATATTTAATATATTTTTAAACTGTATGCTGCATTACAATCTCCAATGTTTTTAAATAAAACTCTAACACTATTTTTAACAAAGAATTTCAAGTTAAAAGAAAGAAAAAAAACTTGTATTTTGTGTAAGAATATGTTTTTAAGAACAAATTATGTATATTTATATTAGAATACTATAAATGAAGAGAGAATTTCAAATACACGATATTGAATACACGATCTTTATTGCATGTCCTGCTGCCAGAAGGTAGTAGGGCATATAATAAAGGAGAATGACTATAATAACTCAAATATCCTTTTTTCTGGAATGATTACATTTTTAATTTAGTAAATAATTTCTAAGTACTTTATTGTAAATTTTTATTTTTAATATGATACTTAAAATTAAAAATATCCACATTATGTGCACTATTGCTTTAAAATTTGTTACTTATTGTGTCATTGATTTTTTAGCATTGATAAGTGGTCATTAATGGGGCAGGGAATTCCAACTCTGCATTCCGCCATTACCGTATTCTCCAATCCACAATAATTTCCGGCCACCAATCGAACATGCGGAGACGCGGACTCAAAAGAGATGAATGACAAAATCAATGGGGCCCAGTGACAATAGACCGGTAGCCTGTTCAAAACAAAGCCGGTCTCCTTTAGAGTGAGTGATAGGAAAATTTCCGTTGTTGGTGAAGGAATAATTCAGGCTCTGTGTTTACTGGGTCTTTCCATTACGATGAAATCACAGATCACGGCTGTATCGATCACACTCTCTGTTATCGAGAAAAAAGGTTATTTGATACCCTTTATTTGTTTCATGAGATTGTGGACTGGAAAGATAAAAAATCGTATCACTTATATATATATATATATATATATATATATATGCTACAAAACTTGGACTAGTGCCACACAAGTTGTGTGAAAGATAATTTTATAGTTTCATCTCGAGAGTATTTCATTTCCGATTACTGATTGTTGTATTGATGGTATGTTCAATTATTTATGAAACTTCAATATAGTACAACATTTAATGTTAAGATGAATTGATAAATGATGATTCCTATTATTACATGTGTAGAAATATTTTTTCATGCCCACACACATCTCACACAAAATTACTGCTTCTCAAATTTGATGCTTCAGTAGAATTTGCATTCAGCCATATAATTATATGATAGGAATGATTTTTTAAGTTAATAATTTAGGAAGCTAAAATTATTTTACGTATTGCATTTTATCTTTAATTGATTCAAATATATTTAATAGGTATCACTTTTTAGATTTTCACAAAAAAATCCTTTTATTGTATTTTAAAAAATAAAATATAAATTCAAATAAGGTATCCAATAACGTTGAATATAGACAGTTTGGTCATAGAAAATGGATGGCAGCTAATATGTAATAGAAAATGTCCTTAAAAAGTTTCACTTAGAAATTTTCATCATACATAGTTACAATTCCTACAAAAAATAAAAAAATAATAACATCATCTGTTCTTAAAAAGTATTAAAGCATAATATTCTTTATAATGAGTTAAACTCAGGATATCAACCTATCTAAAAGTTAGGCTTTGGATCCTATATCCTTCTTTTATCCTAAGTTTCAATTTCATTTAAGCAAACGATTTTTTTTATAAATTGCACTTTTCTTTATATATAATTGATTTTTTTATTGTTTATTCACTAAACATTACAGAATAAAAGCTCAAATTGTCTCTTAAAGCCATAAACCGCAATAAAAATTCCACCAAAGTGCTGGTGTGAATGTTGTTAAGAATCCCCTAACGAATTCTTTTCGTCACCGCCAGAGGGCGTCTGAACACTATGTAAGTAGATACTTTTGTTTTTGTTTACAATAACTGTAAACTCTGTACTTGTACACTGGATGTAGCTCTCCCAGCTTGAAGGTACCAGGACTGGATAAATAAATTGTTAAGTTTATTTTGTTAACGATGTCTCTTCTTTGATGACTAAATTTAATTGTCTGACCAAAAATAATATTTTTTTAAATGTAGAATATAAAATGAGTGTGACTTTACGGAAAATGTGAGTGTTGTGCCGATATAATAATAAATAGGCTATAAATTTATCAAAATTTTAATGAGCGAAAACGGATCCCAACCATATGGGATCGCTAAGCTTTTCGAACTGAATGCAAAGGTTACAACAGTTGGCTCGGAGCAAAATCTATACAAGGAATTCTCGCCAACTGGCGCCAACATCCTGCCCCGCCTTGCAATGTCGAAGGCATTCAACAAAGTTTACATTATACAATTATTACAATAAAAGTTATAATAATGTAGTAAGAACACATAACAATAACAATTATACAATTCAATAAAGATACAATAATATTTATAAATACAATTCTGATGACAAAATCAATTGACATATGGTAAATTAGCAATTTTAGTGACTGGACTTTTATGAACTCCTTGGTTATGCTTCAAAGTCACTACTCAGACGTAACTATCCTTACCAGGATGCAATTTTAAAATGCGTGCCAAATGCCATTTTAAAGTATCTGAATTTTCTGTGGGTTTCACTAACACTAAATCCTCTTCTTTGAAACCTACATTGCCTTTACACCATTTGGGTCTCTGTTGCAGTCTATTTAAATATTCTGAAGACCATTTACGCCAAAAATGTTGGTTCATCCTTTGTACCAACTGCCATCGGCTTAATCTATTCATGGGGATCTCAGTGTAATCAGGATCAGGTACTGCAACCAATGATGATCCAATCAGAAAATGTGCAGGATTTAAGATTTTGGTATCATTCGGATCATTAGAAAGAGGACAAATTGGACGAGAATTAAGAACCGCTTCAATTTGAACTATAAGTGTTAGAAATTCTTCACGACTTAAAATTGAATGGCCAATTACTCCTTTTAAATGGTATTTTAAGGATTTAACCCCCACCTCCCACAGACCACCAAAATGTGGTGCGGAAGGTGGGTTGAAGTTCTATTTGATTTGTTCTTTAGACAAAAAAACCAATTATTTTTTTTTCCATTTTACCCATAAATAACGCTTTAAGTATTTTTTTAATTCATTATATTTGCACCTACAAAGTTCCGACCATTATCACTAAGGATCTCAATGGGTCGCCCTCTTCTGGCCACAAACCGTTTTAAAGCTGCAAGAAAGGATTCCGTTCTTAAGTCGCTAACTATTTCTAAATGGATAGCCTTAACTGTAAAACAAATAAAAACACAACCATAAACTTTCCTAATATGCTTGCATTTTCCAGAAAAAAGTTTTCAACTGGAAAGGTCTACAGTAATCTATACCTACCTGACTGAAAACTTTGCAAGCGGTGACTCTCGCATCTGGCAAATCAGCCATTAATTCCTGCGAACCTTTAGCACTAACCTTTCTACAGGTGATGCAGTTCTGAGAAATTTTCTAACTACATTCCTTGCGGATGGTATCCAAAAACTATTCCTAATATTTGCTAAGGTAGCTTCAGCACCTGTTGAAAATAGAGAATATGAAAATGATTAACAACTTTAAAAGTAAAATTATAGTTGGTGGGAATTATCATGGGATGTTTCTGATTCCTTGGGATGGGGAGTTTCTTAACCGTTCTCCAACTCGAAGTAATCCACTATCATCTAAAATGATGCAAGTTTTACAATTTACATGAGTTTGGAAGAGGAATTCTCTTTTCTAAATATTGAATTTCATTAGAAAATGAAATTCTTTGAATATTTTTTATGATACACTTCAAGGATTCTGATAGTTCTTTGCTCTTTAAAGGTCCCATAGTTTGGCTCCTTGGATGTTTTG
The DNA here is from genome assembly GCA_019973975.1 of Trichonephila clavata. Lineage (NCBI taxonomy): Eukaryota > Metazoa > Arthropoda > Arachnida > Araneae > Nephilidae > Trichonephila > Trichonephila clavata. Next base: position 15,331 of record BMAO01030971.1, read on the forward strand.
CATTTTCAATAAATCGTTTACACCAGGCAATTACTCTCTGCAACTTAGTAAATGATGAGCAATTAGTAATTATATCCAGCGGTTCAAAGGTCTTTAATAAGGCACATAGAGGAATGTCCAAAGTTTCCTTCAATTCTTGTAGGAAAAGATCATCTCCTTCGACGGCAGTAGTGTCGTAAGGTTCCAGTTCTTTATACTGGTGCAAGAAACGTGGAACAAACCACCAAAGTCCATAATGTTGAATTTTATCTGGACTAATACCTCATGAAAGGATGTCAGAAGGGTTATTTTCGGAATTCACATGTTTCCAAAAATCACTTTCTGTGAGCTCCTGAATTATGTTGGCCCGGTTTCTTACGAAGGTTTTTAGTTGAGAAAGCAGCTTTTTGATCCAAGCCAGCACAATGCTGGAATCAGTCCGAAGATAAATTTGACTGATATTGATTTTAAGGCATGAAGGTTTCTTTTAAGAAGCTTTGATAAAAGTACTGCACCCCAAAGTTCCAATCGTGGTATAGTAAAACTTTTCAGTGGGACTACCTTTGATTTGGAGCAAAGGAGCCTAACAGTAATTTGTCCACTTGAATCAATGCATCGTAGTTAAAGTGCAGCACCGTAAGCCTTTTCAGATGAGTCAGAGAAGTCATGCAACTCTGATCTAATTGACTTATGTTGTAGACAATAACGTGGGATGTTGAGACAGTTTATAGACTCCAAAGCATCTAAGAAGGATTTCCAATAAGAAACTAAGTTCGAAGGTAACGGATCATTCCAATCAAGTTTCAACTGCCAAAAAGAGTGGAGGAAGATTTTGGCCCTTGTTATTACAGGTCCAGTCAGTCCAAGAGGATTGAATATCCTTGCAATTGAAGAAATTACTGATTTCTTTGTGACTATGAGACTCCCACAGTCTGAAGTCATGGGAGAAATCTTGAAAGCAAATGAGTCTGGATGTGGCTTCCACAAGAGTCCTAGGGTCTTTGACTCGGTTGAAGAAGAATAAGAAAGGTCTTTATCTTGACACATTGAGTCTGGTAATAGCATTGGATTACTAGCTGAACACTTGTGAAGTTCCATTCCAACAATCCTTAGTAGTGACACTAGTTGTTCTTGGAGTTTTCTTCCAGATTCTAAATCATCTGCTCCAGTAAGATCATCCATATAGACATCAGACATTATAACATCGGCAGCTAATGGGTATTTGTCACCGTCATCTATGGTAAGCTGTTTCAAAGATCTTGTCGCAAGGTATGTTGCACTCTTGGTGCCGTAAGTAACCGTAGTTAATCTGAAAATCTTCACAGGACTGTCAATTTTATATTTCCAAAGAATGCGTAATAAATCCCGCTGGGATTAGTCAATCAAAATCATTGTAAATATTTTTTTAATATCTGCTGTTACCGCAAATTTGTGAGCTGTAAAGTTTAATAAAATTTAAAAGTGGTCCCTTTGTATTACACCACCATTCACTTGTAAAGAGAGAGAGAGAGAGAGAACTTAGCGATTCCCCTGAAGTAGTAGCGGAGGGTGCATTAAAAACTACACGTGAGGGAGTTGTTTTGCTTTCGTGGCGGTACACACCATGATGAGGGAGATAATACACAACATCATTATCATTATCTTCTACCACTTCTTCCATGTGTCCCATTTCTAAATATTCATGTATAAAATATCTATATAATTCCAATATTTTTGGATCTTGAACTAATCTTCTCCACAAGGAGTTAAGTATACGTAATGCCGTTAATTTTGAATCTCCCAAGCAACTCGGATCCTTTGACAAAGGAATTTTCACAATAAAACGACCAGTTTCATCTCTATTATAAGTACTCGTAAAGTATTCTTCATATAATTTTTCTTCTCTACTCCTTGTAGGAATTTCGAAATCAGGACAATTTTCAATTTCCCAAAAGTGTTTGATACTATTATTGAGCTCATTTACATCAGTAACTAGTCCACAATAGCTCTTATTAGGGTAATTATGTGACATGACGCCACTAGCTACGTAACCGAATACTGTATCTTGTAATATCAACTTCCCTTCTGCTAGTTTTATTTTCCCATGATTTAGAATTTCAAAGAAAATCTGATTTGATAAAAGCAAATCGATTCTTCCAGGTGAATAGAAATTCTCGTCTGATAACTTTATATACTCGGGAATTCTTATCCCACTAATATCTAATTTATTTGTTGGAGTCAAACCCGTAATTTTCGGAACAACAAGAAATTCCAATAATTTCTGAAACTGTCTATTTTTATTCGAAACCATGGCAGACACTTTAGTTTTTATAATTTGCGAAGTCCCGTTAATACCGCAAATAGAGGTATTTACTCGTTCACTTTGCAATCCAAAAAATAAGGCGGTATCCTGTGATATCAAATTACACATACTCCCACAATAAAGAAGCGTCTGGTGAGGTAAGATTTCCCCGCGGTTGTTTTGACAGCAAACTATTGCGGTGGACAACACCCCAGTAGATTGAACCTTAGCATGTCCTACGAATTCCTCCCTTCGTTGTCAAATGATTCAACATAGGGGATAGTTTGTTTCGGCTTGAAACATTCGCTGTTTACATTTAGTGTTGTGGTGTTTTTTGGTTCCAGAGTTGGCAAAGTTTCGCTAATTTGATTCCTTTGGCTATCGACGCTTCTCTCAAAATTTCTACACAAAAGTGAATTGTGCCGCTTAGAGCAATTGTGACAATTCCGCGAACTTTTGCATAGAGATACTTTATGAGAAGAACTAAAACAATTTATACAAATATTGTTCTTTTTCACCGAATCAAACCTTTCATAAACACTTAAATCATTAAATTTTTTACATCTAATTAATGGGTGAGGCTGTTGTTTACAAATTACACAGTTTACTGGATCCAATTTAGCTAGAAAAGATTTCGCTTAATAACTTCGTTCCGATGGAACAGCTATTGCATTATTTGTTTGGATGTTTTCTAGTATTAAACAGCGTTTTAACAAAAAGTCCATAAAATCGTCCCATTTAGGCAGTTCGGTAGAGGCTACGTTGAGCTCCTATTTTTTCCTTGTTTCCTTATCTAATTTTCTTAAAATTAAATTTATCAATAGTACTTCGGAGAATTCGTTTAGTTCTAATCCTACCATTTTTAAACCTCTTAAATGTTGTAGACAACAATCTATTAAAGTTCTTAAAATTTTTAGCTGATTCGTGAGTTAATTTTTCTAATGATAATATTTCACTAAAATGACAATTTTTAATCAATTTCTTATTCTCAAACCTCTTTTTCAAACATTCAAATAATAAGGTATATGAATCATCAATTGTAATAACATCCTTAGCTATTCCAGTAAGTGTTGATTTTAAATAATATAATTTTTGAGAATCTGTTAAACTATTATTCGAATCAATTAAAGAAATAAATTGTTCTTTAAAATTAAACCAATCGTGGTAAGAACCCTTAAATCTTGGCAATTGAATATCTGGCAATTGAATATTATTAAAACTATTTCCACAAGATGTAACATCATTATTCTTCAAATCAATTTTTCAAATAATATTTTTAATTCTTACCTGGATATCTTCGCAATCATCTTCTAAATCCCTAATTTCTAATTCAAGTGGTTATAAGTCACTGTCCTTTACCACTACTTCGTAATATTCATTCCGAATATCACTCAATTTGATTCTTAGGCTTTTCAAGGTATCCATTTTCGATTCTAGCTTTGTTTTATCCTTTTCGTCAGGATTGTTAACGAAGTCCTTAATTCATGTCAGTTGAGCTTTAACTGATCCACATTTGCGGTTCAACGCAACTAATATTTCTTTAGAAATATTGCATTATAATTATTCTAAAGTTTTTACAAGTACTGATTTTTCTAAGGTTAAACAATTCAGCGAGAGGACCAATGATGCCGATATAATAATAAATGGACTGTGTAAATTTAACAAAAGTTTAATGAGCGAAAACGGATCCCAACCATATGGGATCGCTAAACTTTTCGAACTGAATACAAAGGTTACAACAGTTGGCTCGAAGCAAAATCTATACAAGGAATTCTTGCCAACTGGCACCAACAGTGAGATATTGGTTTTATGAAGATTATTGTTCTAATCATGATCAATTATAATAGCAGGTTTCCTTATACTTATTCCCAATACAACAGAGAATATGGCAAAGATACTGGCCCTCAGCCAGTAAAAAATTTCAAACTTGATACAAGCAAATTATACCTATTTGACAGGATTCTCTCTCATTCTCTTTACCAATTTTAACATCCTCTTTAAATTATCTCCCATCTACATTCATCATCTAACTTCTTATAGCTCTTGTTCAATCATCCATAACTAATAAAATTAATGTTAATTTTTATGAGAATCTTCATGATCAGACAGAAAACTTGATTTAAATAAAATATTGAAAACTAAATAGAAAACTTCATGTTAAAAATACATTTAAAACATGTCTTTCAAAATATTTCAAGGGTAAGTATTTTTATTTAGTATATTTCTAGATTAGTAACACTTTATAAAAAAAAATCATATATAGTTTCTTAAACTTAAGACTTGTATTGTTAATCTTGGATATATATACATGTATATATATATATAGTCAAAATTTATCAAGAAGAAATATATGCGTGTGTAATTTTTAAGATTATTTTCCGTAACACTTGTCTTTATTTTTGACAAGATATATGATCACATCAACTAGATGTCGCTACATCAAACGGAACGAGTCAAATAATCTTTTTTTCTTTCTTCAAATTCTTCTTGTATAAAATTTCCAAATATACAAGCATCAAGAGAACTAATCCTTAAAGTCAGCTTTGCATTTAATTCTCCAAATGTTTTTTCTCAAACAAATAACTAATATTTCTAAAAATAAAATAAGTAAAAAATGACAATTTGCTTGAGCATTTTGTTTATCTGAAAAGCTATTAAACTAAAAGTATATAATGTACATTACAGTCATTTATAAATGTCCATTTAAGGTTATACTTTTAGTTATTAATATACGCCAGTTTAGAGGATATTTCAGGCAATATCTTTTAAATATACGAAAAGAATACTTTGAAGATTTGATTAAGGATTTTCCTTACATTTTACTGATTCTTTTCTATTAAATATTAATGAAAAATTAAAACGAATGCATTTTAAGAATTAGTTTCAATAATATTAATCTGTTTCAATGATTTATATATATATATATATATATATATATATATATATACAGTGGTGGCAAAAAGTCCTGAACACACTCATTTTTTAGCGTAATTTTTGTGTTTGACTTCATTTTTCGTTGTGAAATTATCGCACTATCTTAAATATTGTTATTGATTTTAATGTACTTTTTATGCTGATTTCAAATCTACTACTAGTTTCTTAATGACTAAAATATTTTTTGTAGTAAAGCTGCCTGAACACAATAATGTGAAATATGTGCAGAATAAAACAATATAGAATAACATAATATGCAAAGAAAAATAACACGAAAATTGACAAATACGGTATATTTAATAAGCATTTTGAAAATTACATTGCTGTCACATGTTAGAAAATCAATATTTTATGGGCCAGCCGTTTGCTTTAATTACGGCTCTACATCTTTTTGGCATGGAATGCACCAATTTCAAAAGAAGATCTTTCGTGACAATATGGTTGAAGGAAAATATTAAAGCTTCAATTAATTCACGTTTGTTTGAAGATTTTTTCTTTGAAATTTCATAACCAATTTTAAACTATAAGTTCTCTATCGGACTAAGGTCAAGAGACTATCCTGGCCAGTTCATTCTATTCACAGTATGGTCTTTCAACCATTTCTGGACTATCTTTGTAAGATGACAAAGGGAGTTATCGTCCTGAAAAATCCATGACTGATTCCCAAAAAGATCTCTCGCAGTTGGTAGCAATTTATTTTGTAGTATTTCAATATAATCCATGGCTTTTCCTGTTCCGCTAACGATGTGAAGTCTTCCAACACCATGAGAAGACATGCAACCCCATTCCATCACTTTTGTCGGGTACTTTACTGTGGGCTTCAGACACTGAGGGCTAAATTCCTCATGAGTGCGTCGTCTTACATAGGCACTACTTTGGTTGCCAGAAATACAATACTGACTCTCGTCACTAAATATTATCTTTTCCCAGTCTTTAATAGTCCATAATGAATGTTTCCTTGCCCACATCAATCGCGTCTTGCGTTGAAATTCAGTCAGTAATGGTTTTGGGCGCGCTTTACAGCCTCGTAACCCAATTTCCAGCAGTCTTCCTCTAACAGTTCTTGGGCACACACTCACATTTGATGTCAAAGTCCCTTGTTTCAAAATTTGCGAGGAATTAAGCTTTGTGTTTGAAAGTGAAATTTTGAGCAATAACCTATCTTCACGTAAAGATGTTTTTCTTGGTCGTCCTGATCGCCCCCTGTCCGCAAATAAAATTTGTTTCGGAAAATCTTTTCAAAGTTCTCACAACAGTAGAAAGGCCACATGGTACTTTAGCAGCAATTTGGCTCATAGAATAGGCAGATATCTCAGGCAGATATGAAAATTTAGCCATAATTTCAATATTTTCCACAAACGCACTTTGCTTTCCATACACTATTTTCCACAAGCACACAACTGCATTCAATACAAAAAACCACGTTTCACCTTTTTCTTTCAACTCTTTATCGCTACTGCTCTCTGATTGGTTGAAATAACGGAGCATTTCATTGGTGGAAAACACTCTCACTCATTCTTACAGTGGCCTTGAGCTTTCTTGTCAAGCTATTTTTGTAAGGTGTGTTTATATCCCATATTAAGCTCTCACTACATAACCCATCTGAAAGTGCCGTCTTGCTGTATCATTTTTGGATTATTATTCTTTCTTTAGCAAAACTAAATGCTCTTGATAAAGTATTACTATTTTTTATTTTAATAATTTTTAATAATTAGATTTAATATTTCTAAGCACATTCAAATTGAATCATTTTAGTATTTTCGAAAAACTTCTGAAAGTATCTTTGTTTCTATTCTTTGTCCCAGCGTACGATTTCAATACTGGCTCCCTGTAGAAGTAACGAAATTTAATAATATTTTATAAAAATATTAATAATTTTAATTAAAATTAGTGTGGAAATATTCAAAAAAACATCATGTCTTAAATTTATATGTTGTGTGGAAAAAATAGGTCCCATAAAAACTAGTATATATATATATTTGCTATTAATAAATTGTAGATAATAAATTTTATAAAATAATAATAATAAAAAATGTGTGTGTTGGCTCCGAAGCACGATTGGAGTTAATTTCTTAAGTACTGTTGTCTTTGATTTTACAGCAGTAAATCCAGATAAATATATGCATCTCATATAAAATTCTTGAACTTAACAATATATTAAATTTTGTAACACATTTGAACTGCTTAAACTAACGTTTAATGAAACATAACCAATTAGTTTCAGAATATAATATGTCAGAAAATTATATCTGTAGTTGATTAATTATAGCTGCATTTGTAATACAGGGAATTGAAATACCATGCTTTCCAATTAATAAATTAATGTTAGAGACAACTGTATGGACAGCAATACTAAATTACTTCTGTTATAACACACTGATAAGATCATTGGAAATTAACTTTGAAATATACAATTATCCAATCGTATATCAGATCGGTCGTAAAATTTTAGATATTGTTGATTCATGATTAGGCTAAAATGTATTCTCACAATGTGAAACATTAAAAGAGTGAACTGGGAAATTGTAATTAGGTGATTATGCAATCGCATATATATTAGTGTTATCTGATTCACTATTCTTTAGTTGTGTAATATTTCTTTAGTATTAAAAATAATTTTAATAAGTTTTAAATAAAAAGAAAAGAAATGCAATTCGTACTGTCTGTGTATAAATATACCCATTTCAAATGTTCAAGAAAACATTTCATAAAACTGGTTATATCCACCGTTTAATAGTGCAGTACTTACTCAACTATTTGTGGTTAACTTAAATTCTTCAAATTTTAATATTGAAGAAAAACGTTAAAAACAATTAAGTATACACTGTCAGCTTAAAATTATGGAACAATTTAACAGTTATGGATTAAGTTAACTTCGGTATTACATAATTACAAGACTACATGATTTCTACATATTTATTAATTTAATCTAGACTATTATTTAATAATCCTTTAGAATGAATATACATACAGCACTTGGAAGAAAAAATCGCTGGAATAAATTTAAAATTAAATCACCAAGGAAATCAATAGTTCACAGTTTGACGGTTGTTGTTATAAATGCAATTGTAGTTAATATTATAGAAAATTAAATTAATAAAATAAATTAAAATTTTTTGAACAGAAAATATGTTTTATTTTATATGATAACATCATGAAGCTGCTTTTAATTTAAATTAATATTTTGGAAATAATGAGAATATATTATATATGCATGCATAGCACGTGGACATTTTAAAAATAAATAAATAAATGTGCAATTAGAATAACAGAAAAATATTTTGGAAAATATTTTGCAATATTCCACACTACATTGTTTGTTTTCGATCAACGAGCGTATACAAATTTTATGACGAATTACATGTGTTAAGAAGTACAATATATGAAAACTGATTTAATGTGGGATAGTGTGGTTGTTTGACACAACAACTCATTCACGTTATGCTGAGTGGAATAATTGCTTAAAACATTTAGAAAAATATCCAGATTCTGAATAAAGGAGAAAAACTGTCTGAACATTAAAACAGCATTAAAAATCATCAACGAATACTTGTTGAAATAATCGTTCCCGAGAAGAAAAAAAGTGGGTAATAAACTACTAAATGTCATGTAAAACAGAAAAGTAAAATCAAATTGTAATTTTCGTTCTTACCTAATATTTCTCGTCATTACCAATGTATACGAATACTCAGTCTCAGCATACGAATTTGATTCATTTATACTATCACGGATAACATCCGCAGTCACGTCCTTGCTTTTTGATGTATCTTGTTTATGAACATTTTTCTGAAGTTCGAATGCGCTATTTATATAATGATGAGACATATATTTCTTATTGTAGAGAGGAAATTTTTATTTATATATACTTTTTCTTTTTTAAATCTGTTTTCTATTATGTTTTTTTTAACCTCAAATGCAGAAAATGCAACCATAGGAATGTACACAATTCGACATGGAAGCAGAAAGACCAATTAATGGAAAACATGACTGGGATTCTGCTTAAAAGGTAGGTTCTGTGTAAGATACGAAAATGCAAAATATGTACCTCAGTTGATGAAAGTGATGAGCAACATAGTTATTTTGTTGTTATATTTCGATCCATTTGGGTTATAAATTTATAACTATAGATTTAGCATCCTAGGTGTAATTTTGTGGGCACAGAAGTATTATCAGTTTTCAAGTTTTAAATAGAAAATATTGTCGTTATAGTTTTAAGTTGCTGTTGACAGTTTTTGAATTTAATTTTGGATCAGATGTTATTTCAAACAGATAATGTACTTTCGTTTCAGATTGCACTCCATGAAAGAATGTTTTACAGATGCTCATTCGTAACAAATATTTTAGTACACCGGTTTTGTTGCGTTCTAACGCACAGTTTGTGAATCTAAGAATCCTTGACACTAAAAACAATACTTATAAATCGAATTTTAACACTTAACTTTCTCTCCATAGAACACCAATTACTGCTGTTTCACTGCCCTCAAACTGCCATACCATCTTCTAACACGTACAGAAGAAACTATTCACTCCTGATTATTTTCTGTTTTTTAAAACAATATTATTCACTATATGTTAGACTGCCCTTGCCGAAAACTGCAGGCCAATCTCTGTATTACCAGTTCTCAGTAAACTGGTGGAAAAATCATCTTTAATAGATTAAATAACCATCTTAATCAAAATTAATTATTAATTTCGGAGCAGCGCGGCTTTCGGCCACAACTCTCCACCACCCACCAGTTACTCATAACAGTAGAATATATTAATTCTGTCCACACAAAAAAGAAAATGTAATCCAGTGCGGACATAAGGAATGCATTCAACAGCATCTTGCACATAGGTCTAATCTATAAACAAATTCAATACTAAGTACCAACACTATTAATTATACTGATTAGTTCTTACCTCCCCGATTCAACCTTTTCTGTAAAAATTAATAATACATTCTCAAATACTAGAACAATTTCTGCTGGGGACTAAAAGGGTCCCTTCTTTCTCCCACGTTCCTCAACATCTATGTCGACGATATTACCACCACTAACAACATTGAAATTTGCATATATACTGAAGACTCAGCGATATTTTCTCAACACAAAGGACTTCCTTCATCGCTTACATGATTACACGATACCTAATGCAGCTTAAAAACTCATTTACCGAGTGGAAAATAGCCATCAACACATCAAAAACAGAATCCTTATTTTTCTCTAGATAAAACAAAGCACCCCATCCATCTACATCAGCGAGAATAGAATCACCTGCTTTAATCATGCTAATTACCTATGAACTTTTCTTGAGAAAAAATCTCCCACTTTTAAACCGCATGTAATTTTTATTAGAGAAAAGTTTTCAAGAAACCTCTCATAAATTCTACATCTTATTTTTTAGAAAATCAAAACTATGTAATAGAAACAAAATGCTTATCTACTCACTGATCCTAAAACCGATCCTAATCTACACCTCCCCTGTTTGGGGACATGTCACAAATACCCATTCTAATTATTTAGAAAGAACTCAAAATTTAATTGGCATAATCTTAACGCTAGGTAGTTCATAAAGAATGTAGACTTCAGAGTGGCTAGTAATATACCCACTATTAGATAAAAGATCAATAGAAATGCTACCAATTTATTTAATGAAATTGATAACTCTGATTATGTATATAAATCGATCACTTGCATTGAAGAATATACTACTGATCTTAATTTCTCCAGACCCAGATCAATCCTAATTGATCCTGATTTTCTTTAATTCCTAAATATGTTTTCTTTATTTATCTTTAACTTCTATTCTTACATTCCCTGTGTTTACTACTGAATGAATGGTCGGGCTTCTCAAATAAACTTAAATGCAAAAATGTCTGACTTCCTTGGTAATCCATTAATCTATCCATTAATCATCCCCTCAATGCCAACTCATATTAACATTTTACATCGAAATATTTTCTATCTTTACACTCCTGTTCTGCAACCGGATAGGTTAGGTCCCTCCCACTTCCATCCCGAATATGTTCACTAAGTCACGATTTTTTCATCAATTTATATCTTTATTTTATTTTACATTTGCCAGTTTATCCATATCAAAGCAAGTTTTCCTTTTTAGTAATTTTCATTAGTTTTATTTTAAATTTTAAATACTTTTTTGTATTAAAAAGCGCAATTTGAAAGATTTTAATGTTACCTAAAATGCCATGAAATGAGATGAAGTTCGAAAATTCTAAATGCTCTTACCCCACCAATCTTCAACAACTAACTACAACTATGTGTTAGCTTCATGTTTTCATACTTCTGCCACAGACTAATATAATTTTAATTTCAACGCATCTGCATTTCTGCAGAAAGTCTTTTCCTGTTTGTGTGTTTGTTGCTGTTGTTGTCTGTTTTCCTATCTCAGTCGCAGTAAAGGTTAGTAGAAAACATATTACTTAAACATCCTCTCGAGAAAACATATTACTTAAAAATATTGAGATTGATAAACTAACAGTATTAGTAAGAATTATGCAAATTAAATTAATAAAAAAACAAAAAGAAAAAAATGTAACTAATGCGTAACAAAATGAAACTCAAACAAGATTTTTTTTAATACAGTCCAAACAATACGCAAGCAAACCGTTAAAACTAAATTAATATGCTATGAAAGTTATTTAAAATATATGCATATCTATGGACTGGAAATGTAAAGAAAAAAAAAGCAAAATTTGACCGAGAAGAAAACGCTTCAAAAATAGAAGAACGTTATTAAGATATTCGATAAATAAAAAAGTTGTCATGTCATTAAAAATTGATACATATTCTTGAATAATCATGTAAATTTCTTTCAAAAGTAATACTTGATATTTAAAAATATTAACAAAAAATATTGGTCTGTACTATTTTTAACTTAAGGGTTAGTTATAACTTTTACCATCTATAAGAGCATTTTGGTACTTCTCATCATTTAAAAAAACAGGAAAAAGTATAGTGTTGAAAATATAAAATATTACAAACAGAAGTCTTACTAAGGCAATTATAATTTGAGGTTTGTAATAAAGATTAAACTTTCTTTGCTGGTGATATACTTTTTATAAGAAACTTTTTTTCACTAGTAACATGGACCAAAACAAACTGAATAAACCCAATATAAGTAAATGAACTGAATTAAAAATAAATTATGAAAATCAATAAATTAGCACTTAATTTATAATTTAATAAGATTACCTGTGTTTGAGTTAATTTGAAAAAGATATTAAGTTCATTAAGATAGAAAAAATAATGGCAACTCAAAAAACTATATCAAAGATATAATAAATTGTTTCAGATATAATTATTTATCAATGAAAGTTTTGCCTTAAAAATACAAAGCCTTAGCATCAAAACAGAAATATTTATGATAAATGCTTAGTATGCATACAAATTTTGTAAAAAAAAAAAATCGCAAAACCAATTTTCAATTTCCATTATATTTTTTCAAATTCAAAACTTTTAAGTGAAGTTTTATGACCAGCATCTACATTTTAATAAAGTTTTATTAATGTATGATCCACATGTCTCTTTATAGATTATAGGGAATATGTAATTTTGATTTTATCGAATATAATAAAATGTAAACAGATGTAAAATGTAAATGTAGCAAAATTACCTATAAACTATTAATATTCATCAATTCTTTTTAAATAAACATATATTCAAATTTAAAAAGTAATTACTTATTCATAAAAACATCAAACACATTCAAAACACATCTAAACAGTTCGAAATTCTGGAAATTTTCGTAAATTATGTAGAATTTTGATTTAACGTTCTAGGCAGAGGAACTCTTGCTGAAGAAATGTCTTAAAACATTCATACTTCTGGGATACTTTTTGAAAATTTATTATCTTTAGCTCTGAAGTTTAATCAAAAACTGTAAGAAAAATGACAAGTTGCCTCGCTGGCAAAGTATTAAAAGTTTCTTACATTAAAATGCAAATATAGCTTCCAAGACATTTGGCAAAGATCTCATCTAATCCAGACGAATTTTTCCCCATTCAATCTTCCCAGAGAATTAAAAAGGTTGAATTTTTTTCTTTATTTTCTTTCTCTAAGCTTCTGTATTCGTGAAAGAATTTATTTTAAAAGGGACGACTTTTAAAATACTTTCTTCTTTTCTGAGATTTATTTTATTACAATGATGTATTAATGTAGTAACTTATGTGTGCAATTCTTTAAGCAACATTTACTATGAATTAAGAGCATTATCACGGAAATGAAAGTTGGAGGTGTTCTTAAGGTATCTTTCGGGAATTGCATTGTTATTTTTAAAGAATGTTTATCGGATGTTTTATGTGTGCGTGCGAGCTTTTTTAAAGAACAGTATCTGCTTAATGAACATCTTTAATTTTTAATTTATTTTTTATTGCATCATTAAATTTTTATGTACAGCAGTGTGTTTCCTAAGGTCTGAAGGTCTTAAACTTTTTTCTGGTGAATTTGAAATTAAAGATGCAAGATAATGGCCATATCTAGTAAATTGGTCATATTAATATTCTTATTATCATGTATTTAGAGGTAATTCGTAATGAAGTATAAGAGCCTATAAGAAAAATAATACTTGAAAGAGAACAATAAAATAAAAATTCCCATATTTTCAATACATTTTTTTTAAATTTAGTACTAATAAATTTAAAATACTTTACACAAATTTTATTATTCTTAATATCCAAACACCTCAACAAACAATGCAAAAATTAAAACAGTTGAATCTGTTTCTAAAAAATAATAGAAAATCAAAGAAATTTACATAAACAATAATTAATTTAGAACAATGCGATGAAGTAAAAATAAATTTAAACATATTTTTAAAGATGCTGTAAGCTTATTTTTAAGTAATTTATGTATTAAAATTAAAACGAATATTAAGTTATACTAAAACAGACATGCTAGTTCAGATATTAATTTAAAAATGAATTCCTTGAATTCATACTCTCTTACATAGATCATATTTATAAGTTACATAATTGTTCCGGAAAGCAAAATAATCATGGATGAATTATTAATAAAAGTGGCAGAAAGAAAATATTAAAGCCATCTTACGTGTATCTTGGATATCATAGAGTTTCTTATCTTATTAACATATTTTTTAAAAATAGGAAGCTTTTTGCATAAAAAGAATAAGATGAATGAAACAATTCTTTATCTTCTTTTCTTTTTCTTGTGAGTGCAATGTGTGCTTGTGTTAAGAAGACAATTTTTTTTGCTGAAAAATAGTTCCTTTAAATGGTTATTAATGTACTACATATTTATATCATTAATAAAAGAAAAGATTTGCCTCCATATATACTATCTTCGTTTAGCCTTGTATCACTAAGCAAAGCCGTTTCATATGATTTTTATTGTACACAAGTAGTGTAGAAAAACAAAAAAAAATATTTAAAAAGAATGTCTCTGCTATGTTTAGGTATAAGGAATTATTCTAACATATTTTCTTAGAACCTTTAGTCTATACTCATTAAAATGAACAAATAACTAAACAAGTTGTGACGGATATATACGCGTACTTCAACTAACACTCTTGGGAAATATTTGGTCTATGAATATCAACAACCTTTCTGAAGAAGAAACCTTGATATGCAGATTAAGTCTATTATATATAGTTCTGGTTTGTTTTCTAGGAGTTAGTTAGATAGAAGAGAGGTAGTAAGTTAGATAGAAGAAAGACAGAGGTATAGAAAAAGAGAAAGCGACAGATAGTTATATAGAGGAAAATTGATATTTAATTGAAGTTATCAAAAGATTGAAATATTAAGAAGTAGAAGAAAGAAACACTATCTACAATTCAGGTATTAGTCATATTCATAGCGTGTTTTGGTTTTTAATTTATTATAGTGATTTAAGTGACTATTAGTCACATAACTACCGTGTAAATCAAATATTAAAGTAGAAAAAATTGATTCATAAAAAGTGGATCAATTTATTAGAAGTATTCTCCAAACACGCATTTTTCTTTACGAAACCTCTGCTCGCAATTTGGAAATATATTTAATCTAATTAAATTATTTGTGTTTGAGTTAATTAGTGTGCTGAATAAATAATCAGAAATTATCATGTCGAGTTGTCCTTCACTTCCTCCACACCTTTAGCTGGCTTTCAGAGTAGACGGGGGAGGGGTTACAAAGTTATTTCGGGATTCTAATAAACGAGCAAATGAATTTAAAAAAAACTACAAATTATGGAATTATTTAGCAAAACACACGCACAAAATAAGATAGTAAATTCTACAAAATCAAATGCCTCAAACATTAAATTAAGTTTTTATAGATAGTGTTCTAATTGAGAAAAGTATAAAAGATATCAAGTAAATGTTTAAAGAGTTTAAAAATTTAAAAATACTACTTTAAAAATTTAACTTAATTTTAATTTTTTTACTTTAAAAATTTAAGTAATTTCCCAACAGTAAACAAATAGTTTTTTGATAGTATAATAGTGATACAGTTTTAAGGCTACACAATACCTAAAAATAACAAGAATATAAAAAAAAATATTTTCGGTTTCTTCGATTCAATATAATTGAGAAGCTTGCTCCCAAAGTTTAGATTTGATAAACAATTAGTTTTCAAGATACTTGAAGTTGTCTGAGCATAGGTTCTGGTGTCGATTTCATTTTAAAGCATATTTCCATTCTGAAACTGAATTAGTTAAAATACTGTTGTAGACAGTTAATCCCCTCAATGTTAAAAATAGTTGTTAACTTCTATTTCCAATAGCCATTTTATGTTAATTTCATTTTTTAATTTTTTTTTTTCCTGTTCAGAAAATGCCATGGCTGAAATGTTCTCCGTTCGCTATTGAAAACAATATTTAGAAGAGATGAAGTACAAAAGAATA
>BMAO01030972.1:0-19740 GCA_019973975.1 Trichonephila clavata
GGTGGAAAGTCCACTATTCTCGTACTATGCTCCAATACGCCGCCCAACATATTCTTTTGATTTTTTCCATTTTCTTAAAACAAAAGACAGTAATAAATAATAAATTAATTAATGAACAATTATTATTTATTAATAAAATTAATTATTACAAATACTTAATTGAATGTTACGTACTACGTTTAAAAAAATCAAGGGTTTTAGGGAAGGGCGGGGTTCGGACTCGAGGACCCCCCCCCGACTTGTGTTCGTCACTGCATATGCACCTTTTTATGGTTGATTAATATTTCCTCTCATATTCTATTATTTATTATTAAAATGTATATATATATATTTTAAAATATATTTTTTACTTATATTTTTAATAATAGTGTCTTCAAATTTGTTGTCAGCTAAATTAAATAAGAAAATGGCCTGCACGCTAAGTTAATCATTAAGGCCAAAACCATACATTTTTATGTATAGTATAATAAAATTAAATAAAATTATATATATATATATATATAAAATATTTTCTACATTAGATAAGTGTAGATTATTTTTACTTGATAATTTTACTTGATATACTGCACCATAACTGTTAGTTTTAGTACATTTAATATTAATCTTCTAATGTTATGATCCTTATCCTTAGTTTTAATAATGACTTAATCTTACTCTTATTTCTTTTCTCTATAGCACAGCAATGCAGGCAGAATGCAGGTGAAGGTTGGCTGACGGAAAAACAATTTTTAGTTTTTAAGGCTATGAGATTGCTATTGTACTGCTGTGGCTAACCTATTTTTGACCTTTACTGTCTAGCTATACTTCTACTTTTGCTTTGCCTTTTTAGATTTATAGCAATTTAGCTTATATAACCCTTCGGTTAGAATTGTGGAATACATAGTTAAAAAATATTCTTATTTATTTTAACTAGTATGATTTGTCCTATACCTGATGTAACTTGTTTTTTTCCCCGATAGACATATTGAATTTTTAAATAGGTATTCTTCTCACAGTTCATTTCAATTATACATTAAACCTCCTGCTTAGAAAACTTCATCTCTCACTCATTTCATGTACTAAAACGGAACAGTTTTACACATGTTTCTACGACATTGCCACGGGGATAGTTTCAATCATCATTTAAGATAACTGCAATCTCATGAAGAGCATAAAAATGATACAGAAAGGAACACAACGGCTTCCTGTACCTAATTCATAACAACCTAAGACCATGATTACATTTCTATAATGTCTTCACTAATAATATAGAGCAGAAGATTTCGACTCTGAACCGAACCCATGAAATCAACTTATTCTCATCGTTAGGGATGCTTGGTTCAGTGTCCTGTTGAGCAACTAGTGTGGGGAAAAATAAAAGGCAGAGTGTCTGCCCCTTAGGAAATACAGGGGCCACGAGATACCTCACATACGTATGTGCATGACCTCGCGTTCCGAAGAAACCAAAAGATCAGTCATCAGTGCTCAGACAGGGAAAGTGGACATTTCGAGGTCGTTAATCTTCTGTTTTGGTCTTGGTGAAATCAATGACGCAGTCATCTAAGAAATAAAAACACTTTTTTTATTTTCTTAATCTAGGGTTAGTATTTTTTGTATTTTGTTCGATAGTTTGTTAATGATTTAGTGCTTTGTCGTACCAAGGTTAATTGCAATTTTTTTCTTTTCAATTGATTAGTTGTTAATATATAAGAAGAGCCGATAGTCAATGATGGGATACAATTAAAGTAATTAGGTTTATCAATTTTGATTTTAAAATACATGTTTTTGTTTCTTTTAAGGCTGTCTTTGCTTAATTTTAAAGAAAAGGACTCGAATTTTTGGAATATTTTTAGACATAAAAAATTGAAACATTGATTTTATATTCTGGCTACGATATTAAAAAAACTAATATTTTATGGAATATGTTGAAATTAAAAGAAACTATATTATAATAAACAAATATATGTATCATAATGATGCAAAATTTTTCTTTAAATTCGGGCTTATTTTTGTCTGAAATGTGCTACACGTTTAATTCAGGCTCTCGCACATTTGGCGAAGAGAGCCTTAAATGGTAAATATGTTTTAAATAATCCCAACTATATGAAGAAAATGCAATTGTATTCTGTTTAATAAAACTAAAACATAAGATAATATAATGAAAATTTCTTAAAAAAATAACATTTTTTTAAATTTAGCTTACACGTTTTGCAATTACTTCAAAATTTAACAGGTAGTTGAAAGTTAGTTTTAAAAAAATATTACGTTATTACATTTACGATATTAAACACTGTGCATGAATAGAAATTAAAATAAATAATTATAAAATATTGCGTTTTGATTTGAAATAACTAATGAGAGATGGGTAAATCTTTTTACCCCCAGATAAGTTTCAAATAAAAATTGTAAGCTATTAAATAAATTTAATCTCTCTCTCTACTTTCTCTAAAAAACCCCTTATAATGAATAAAATTTCAGGTTATAGTACATATAATTCATCATATAATCTTTTCATCTATGTATATTATTAATTAAACAATACGCTGCATTAATTATTTTCATTTGAAATTGGCGTAAAATCTTACAGCGAAAATAAAATTGAAACTATCTCTCCCCCCCCCCTTCATTAAATAAACCAATCTTGTTCATTCCAAAAACAATTTTTAACATAAATATTCGTCAACTTTTATTACTTATCAAATCCTTGTTGACAAGAAAGCCTTATAATCCTTATGGGGGAAAAATGAGTTTTCAAGGACGACATTTAATTATTTTAAGTCAAAAGAATAAATGTAAAATACACATATGGTAAACTTTTAAACTTTTTTTTAGCTAAAATTTCACAGAAAAAATATTTTTAAACTAAAGACTTCCTGCAGCACAAATGTTTTAATTCAAGGGGATGAGAAGATTTTTCTAAAATACACGATTTATAATTATGCACATCGATATATATATATATATTTATATATTTCACTATTTAAAAATTTTCTATTATATATCATTAAAACGAGTTTTAAATTACTGTGCTTCTTATTTTTTTGTCTGCAATATTCACTATATGTCATGGGGAAATGGTTCATGGACACATCATGCACATTATTTTTTCAACAATTTCCTCAAGTTATAATTATTATTGTTATTTTAAATGAAAACTATAAGGATGGACAAGTAAAGGAAAGGGATTATGTCAAAACGTTGTCTCTAACGTTATTAAAACCATACAATAAAATGAATCTTTTATTGAATATTTATAAAATGTCCTTCATATATACTAGAAATTTTTTGAAAAAAATATGATTACTCAAAAAGAAAACAACTGATAGGGATGCAAGGTACATTAAACGATTAAGATATATTAAAGAATTTTTAATAGAATAACACAATATAAATTATTATAGATTAATGATAGATTAATTGGTAAAAATTAGAAATAATGTAAATGCTAACGTGAAACGAATTTACAATGTGTATTACGAAAACTATGAAATGCTGTGAGCTTACAAAATTTGCACATTAATTAAGAAACATCTTCCTGAAATTGTTAGTTTCAGATTTGAATTGTAATTTGGGTTTGGAAAATAAGTTGGACAAACTATTTTTTTTAGTAATGAAAAATTATTTACTGTAATTATTGTTGAAAGTGTTAACTATAACAGTTCTCCCCCAACATTTTTCTCGCATTTTACTTTTACCGTGCCACTCAGGGGGGAACATTAATTGTTTTTATTTTAGGTTGTTTGGATTAAAAATTTTAAGTTAATTGTATTTAAATTTGCCTTTAGAATAAAATACAGTTACACTGAAAAACGAATAATTAGTGATTTAACACGGAATATAAAGTGATTTCCATGTGTGGAAAGGCACGCAAAGCCTAGAGAACTATCGCTAGGGGGAATAAAATGAAAATAATTTAATGCTCTTTGGATGACCGGTACCTTTTGATCCACGGCAAGGGTTTTTGAAGGACTACAAAAAGAGAATGTTGTTCTGTAATATTAAAAATAAGATTTTGTGTGTGTGGTTTCAGTGGCAGGTTAGTTGCCATTATGTACAATTGTGAACTGTAATTGAAGGGTTGGTTACCCCCTAATAATTCAGCCTAATTTGAAATGATTCTCGTTTTTAATTGTGTGTGCCGTCCAAAAATAAATATTTGCTAAAAGACAAAATAGTTTTGATCATTTGAAGTGCCGTCGAATAAAAAAATTGTTCCTGCATTAATGAATCATTTTATTATTTCGTAATTGTTTAACGTTTTTAATCTCGTAAAATGTTATTGTATTGAACAATATAATTCACTTTGCACATTTCTTTTTAACTGAGTATGGTTAATTTCTTAAAAGTCGAATAAGAGACTTTTTTATTTTTACACATATGTTTTAAAGGCAACTATAAATGCTTAGAAATTTTAACATTTTCATGAGACAGAAACGTTTAAAACTCTTTCCGCAATTTTAATTACTTCTATTTTCATCTTATTAATAGAATATATATGGTACTTAAAAGGTTGAATTTGAAATTACATTTGAGAGAATTATTTAAGTTCTTTTAAATAACAAAGGAAAATTAATTGTTGACAATATTTTGAAAAACAAATACAAGCATTATAAATAGAATATTTATTTTATTTTAAATGACAATAATTTTACAATAGCGTTTTTTCTAATTTGTAAGTTAAAAACGGCAATGCAGATATGTTTGACGAAAATATATCATTCTTTGGTGAAGTGGAAT
Organism: Trichonephila clavata; assembly: GCA_019973975.1. NCBI lineage: Eukaryota > Metazoa > Arthropoda > Arachnida > Araneae > Nephilidae > Trichonephila > Trichonephila clavata. The sequence goes on from BMAO01030972.1 coordinate 4,717, forward strand.
CGCAAGTGTTTCCTGCGGAGAAAAACACGTTATGATAACTTTTACGAGACATAGATTTGAATACAGCCGATGGTTCAGGTAGATTTGTTTTTCCTCTGCACGTGCTTGATCTCAATACAAAAAAGTGCACGTGCTGCTGATTTCAGTTGCACGTGTCTAGTGCACGAGATTTAACGGAATATAGAACGGAGCAGTAGTAAAGTCTTGTTCTTTTTTTGATTGATAAAATTAATTTGAATGTTTTTACTTTCACTAGCTGTAATTCTGTAATGAAGAACTTAACTGAATTTTAGTATGAAGATTTGAGTAATATCTCTGATATTTAAATAAACGAAACGAAGTGAATTTATTGAGTGAATGACATATTTTCTTTCATTTTTACGACCCTTTGATAAAGAATGCTCTAAATTTGAACAAGTAATTAATGCATTTTTTATTTATTAAGTAATTCAATTTACAGTCTAGAGAATTAAAATTTTGTCCAGAAAAGTTGCCTTTTTCATTAATATAGATATTTTGTGGTTATTTTTTCCAATTCCAGAATTGTGAATGCTTAGAGGTTGAAAAAAGCCAATGCATGATATATATAAAACTATAACAAAATGTTAGAATTATGACTTGGAAAGAAATTAATTTACTAAATTAGACGAAAGTAAATTCTGAAAATCGGAACTGAGAACACGAGGTTTATTAAAAGATAATAAAAAAAAAATCGATATATATCTAAGGAGAAAATTATACATCCTCTCCACCAGAGTGCCAAAACTCAAGAGAAAGAATTATCCTTTTTTCTACATTTAAATCAGAAAAAATATATTTGGAAAAATCGCAATCATACACTCAAATAAAAGTTACATATTAGTTTTTTTTTAGAAAATACGGTGAATTATTCGCGTCTTAGGGAAAAGTTTCAACCGCTCAGTAAGGCACGCTTAAGCTATTAAGATATTCTTTTACTAGGAATTAACAATAAATTTGTCAAAAACTCAAGGTTTATTTCTTTTGACTAGGGACCCGAATAAATCTGCTAAAATATAAGCTTTTTTTAATGCAATATGAAATTAGAAGCATTTTTAAATAGGGTATTCGTAAATATGATTTGATAGAAATATATAAGATTCGAATTTCAGATTAAGTTATTACATATGCATAATATAGGTACATATACGTGACCTACTCTCGGACCCAGCTAGAGGTGTGGAGGAAGTGACTCTCGATAATACCTTATTCAGCACACAAATTATCAACAGACACAATTCTAATATTCAAACAAGATGAGATGTTCCAATTAAGAGCAATAGGGGATTTAACTACGAGAGACGCGAATTATGAGAAGACTTCTATTAAATTGATCCTTCTTTTATGGGATCAATCCACTACTTTAATATTTGAGTTACAATTTAGCTATGGTGACCAATCGTCACTTAAATATCTTCAAATATTTAACGCCCGAAACTATATTTATATCAATACCTGATTGGTAGCTAACTTTCCTTGTCATCAGCTTCTCTATATTTCAATCTCCATGTAACTCTGTCTGTCCATCTAGCCAGACAAACTATACTATATATAACTGACCTAATCTGCATATCACGGTTTCTTCTTCCGAAAGGGTTGGTTGTGATTGATAGCCCAAAGATTTCCCAAGAGGATTCCATTTCAACAAAATTAATACTTTTTCCTGTAATGTAATGCATTATAAAAAATATACATGAAAATCGATATTATAGTAAAAATAAACTGTTTTTATGAGAAAAAATCAATTTCACGGAAAATATTTAACTAATAATGATAATCGATCTTATACATCATAATTTTTCATTTTTTTATGTTCCTGCTCATTACACTGCATATTTAGTGATTTCTAAAGCAGAAAGATAAGGTTGTCTCTTGCGAAATGCCATAATTAAAGCTGTATTATTTAAGAACAAATTTCTGGTGCATGTCCTCGAAATGAGAATAGATCAATCATTGGCATTAGCAATAAACATTTAATTGCGTAACTAAATGAAATGACTCTTAAATTGAAATTTTTATCAAAATTATTTTCAAATTAATAGAATACAATGAAAACCGTTTAACATGAAACTGGGTAATCTAAAACATTATTTCGTGTTAAAGGATATTGCATAAAAAAATATTCAAGAAAATTACGTTAATTACACAGTACATCTTATTTATATTGATATGTATATATATATATATACAGGGTGTCCAGCCTTAATGTGACCAATAGCTAATTCTCGAACCGTTCGGTTTAGATGTGCACTTCCAATTTGAAAAGTGTTTTAAAAAAGGTAAAGAATGTTTTTACCTGTTTTTCGAACCAAAAAACCCATTTACAAAAAAATTACAAAAATTAATTTTTTATACGGTCTCCAGGTTCTATCACTTATATTTAGGAAAAGATGCAGTACACACGAAAACAAAGTAAATACAAAACGTTTCATTTTATTACGATAAAAACTGACCGAGTTAAGTTTAAATAAATTTGAAGCATCTGAGTTGCTCAGAAAAGGGGGTCGCATATAAATTGAGTTAAAAGAACAGTAATTCACTATCTACAGAAAGAGCAAGAGAAAAACATCATAGTAATATTAAAACATCGTAGTAAACATCATAGATTGACAATTTGTATTGCTGTATGGCAAAAAATAAAAATTAAATTAAAGAAAAACAACTTGTACCGAAAAGAATAAAACAGCTTGTTTTAACAAATAGCAACAAAATGATACAGGATTTGCCGTTCAAATTATAGCATAATGTGGAATGATGCACCAATCATGAATAAGGGGCTTTATTATATCAGAATGACCAAATTAACTTAAATAATGATGAAGGCACGAGGTGTGGCACGAGATAAGGGAATACGTCTATGACAACTCCCAGTTTTGTACAAGCGTTAAACAGCACGACAATTGTACAATAAGATGGATGTCTATGAGTGGGAAATTTAATGGCATAAAGGCTTGCAGCCTCTCTCTTATTTCGATTACACTGTCCTTAAAACAGTACAATTTCGCAGTAATCTTCCTTCGTATACACTGGTGTCCAAAAGTTAAGCATAAATCGTAAAATACGAAAAACATGGAGTAAATATTCGTAAAATTATTCCAAATTTCTTGCGGATATTAATTGGGTGAAGAAGAAACATTGGGTTTATGCAAAACTTTTCAGTCGACTACGTACTGCGCGAAACACCGGCGCATGTCGGAACGCGGAGAAACCAATTCACGCAGCATAGGCAGTTCAGACAAGTTTCGTGCAACTGCTGTGCGAAAGAACGTTGTTATCCATCAAACAAGGTGAATGATGGCACAAAGACGCCAATTGGGCATGTTTACGAAAGGAAGAACCGTTGGAATGCTGGAATCCTCACGATCACAAACCGAAGTGTCTCGAATTCTGAATGTGGACCAGTCTGTGATCTCAAGACTGTGGCAGAGGTTTCAAGGAACGGGAGATGCTACCCGTCAACCAGTATCAGGTCGACCAAGAGTCACAACCCTCGCCATGACCAATGTCTGGTAATAAAAGCGCGACGTCAGAGGGGCAGTACTGCTAGAGCACTGGGTTTGGCGTTCACAGTCGACACAGGAATAAGAATTTCGAGACAAACTGTTTACAGGAGACTCAATCATGCTGGCCTGAATAACAGAAGACCAGCAGTTTACATTCCCCTCACGTCTGCGCATAAACGCGCTCGTTTGAACTTGACTTTGAAACTTCAACATTGGAGTGTGAGAGAGTGGACCAATGTGATGTTCAGTGACGAGTCCCGGTTTAGTCTGAGTAGTGACGAAGTTCCTTAGCCTTATGTTCGCTTGTTTCGAGGTGTTGTAGATCCTGACTTCATATTCATGGATGATAATGCGCCATGTCTCACCGAGCGGTGCTGATTGATGACTTCCTTGAAACGGAAAACATCCAGTGCTTGTCGTGGCCTGCGATCACCCCTGATTTAAATCCTATCGTGGATGTTTGGGATATGCTCGGGAGACAAATTGCAGCCCTTTCGCACCCACCAAGCTCCGTTACAGAACTGAAGAGAGCTCTTCAAGAAGCTTGGAAGCGTTTGAGCCCACAACTCATTCATCACCTCATAGCAAGTATGGTAAATCACTGTGCAGCGTTCCTGGCTGTCAGAGGTAACCACACGCCTTATTAAACTGCAGCATCAGTATTTTATTTAATGTTTTCTTTCATTTTTTCTTTAATGTGGAATCCTTGCTATGCTCAGTTTTCTTTCAAACTGCTACTTTGGATAATAAAATTAGTTATTATCATTCTTTTGATTTGCTTCCTTATTTTATAACCATTTTACACTCCATATCACGTTTCCCGCCATTCTGATTTACAGTTCCTTCTTTATTCACATAATTATCAATTATGCTTATCTTTTCGACACCAGTGTACATCTCGTTCTCCCGTACTAGAAATCGTAATATTAGAATACGACTGTATGTAATTGCAAGCGACTACACAACAGATTTTTAATGTTTGTCATGATCAGCATAAACGCAACAAATCAGACTGAAGCCGCAGCATATAAGTCTGTTTTCTTTAGAAATGTTTTTGAAATGTTTTCTTCGTCCAAATTATTTTATTTTTCTATGTTTTACACGTACAAAGAATAATTTTTTTTTCTTAAATACTCAATTATTGTATTATTAACGCATGCTTTTAAATTTAAAAAAAGATTTACATAAGAGTGACGTGCAAGAGCAAGAATTTCCTGGCAGAGTTCCAACTAATTTCACTTTGGAGACGGCCCCTTACTAGCTTGAAAATTTCCAAGAAAATGGAAAAATGTATGATTTTCAAAGTTCCATAACTCGGCCAATTTTTATCGTAATAAAAAGAAGCTTTTTGTGTCTACTTTGTTTTTGTGTGTTGCATCTTTTCCTAAATATAAGTGATAGGACCTGGGGACCGTATAAAAAATTAATTTTTGTAATTTTTAGTAAATGGGTTTTTTTGTTCGAAAAGCACGTAAAAACATTCTTTACCTGTTTTAAAACATTTTTCAAATTGGAAGGGCATGTCTAAACCGAACGGTTCGAGAATTAGCTTTTGGGTTACATTAAGGCTGGACACCCTGTATATATTTCGGATTAAAATTATTGAAACAAAAACATTTGCAAGAACTTAATGAAATTTAATTCAACATTTTCAAGCTTTTTAAAAAACAAAACATTTATTGTTTTTGGAATTTTTTTTCTTTCCATTGTCATTCTTAGCATTAAATTTTGAAAAAAATTATCAATGTCATTTATTTTGTTATTCATTTCACCATTTGAATGTGCGTCTAAATAACTGCTCATACTTTTAATGGTGTTCTTCATTTCAGATGATGGGGGAACCGGAGTTGCAGCATTCATTTCGTTTTCGTCGTCGGAATCTGCCTCAATGATATTTTTGGAGCTTCTTACAAATTCCAGAACGTCTTTATCTGCCATAATAGGGGCACACACATTTTCATCATTTACTGCAACGAATTTTTCCAATGATACAGCAGGATAATCCAATAATAAGAAACTTTCTCAAACATTTCATTAAGTGTTCATTCCCAAAAACGAAATTTTTTCGTGTTAAGCGATTTGGTTCCGTGTTAAAAGAAAGTACATGAAAATAAATATTAGTTTTTCAGAGCCATTGTATTATTTCGTGTAAACAGATGTTTCGTTTTCAGCGTTTTCGTGTTAAACGTATTTTACTGTATTTATAGCGTTTTTTTTTTTTTTTTTTTTCATTTAAAAAATATAACGTAGAAACTTTTAGTTGATTTTCATCAAAAATTAAGCGAAACAAACTTTCAAAATAAGATCCGATAGATTTTTAACTAATCATAAAATCGGTAGAACAAAACCGTATTGATACAAATATTTGAGATTTAATACTTGATTTATTAATGAAGTTGTTTGCAATAAAAAAATAAGCCTTCAATTATTTCCAGCTCCGATAATTTTTAAGGACAAACCAAGTTTTTACAGTAGTGAAGCAAACCAGTTTTCAAAAAATAGAATTTCGGGTGAATGCGAAATAGATTACTTAACTGGAAGTAAATAAACTCTTTATCAATAAAAACAATATCAGAATTTGCCTCATAATAATCCTTTATTGGATTAAATTCGTATATCAGATAAGTATTCTGCGATAGTGATAACATGTGTTATTTTTTGTTTGAAGTGAATCACGGGGAAAAAAATATGTGGATTATCATTTTACTACATATGCAACCACTATAAGCTGATTAAAATAATTTCGGTGATAAGAAAAGTATTCTTTTTATATTAACAAATTTGTTGAATAAATGATGTACAAAAATCACTTGAAACATTTTAAAAATATACGTAATAGGACAGATTGTGGGTACATGGAGAAAAAAAAAATTCTGTGAACTTACCTATTTGGAAAAGAAGTTCTATGGTATGGAGATTAGGAAGAAAAAAACAAAAAAAAAAATCATAATTTCAAAATTTAATATTCTTACAAAGGGCCTGAATTTTCGCACGAATGGTAAAAGACTTAACTTTGGTGAAATGTTTTTAAACTAAAAAAATGGAATTAATTTTTTACGATATAAATAACCCAAAGCGATGATTATTGATATGTGAATAATTACGACATTTTAACATTTCATAGCCCCAGCACTTTCTTTCCTTATCGTTGAATCAGTGTGATCTAAGCTTTTGTTTCTTCTTCCACTCTACCGCGTACTGTCACTTCGACACACAATACCTTTTTTTTAAAATTTAATACTAAAGAAGTTGTTTAATGTACCTTATATTTTCTCTTGTAACTACTTAGTTGGGGTCCTCTCATTTCAATAAATATTAAAATGTACTTAAGTACCCGTTTCCCTTTAATAAAAATTACTTTGATTTTTTATGATAAAAAAAGTTCAAATAACCCAAATTTCCTTCCCCTTGTGGCAGAACATAATATGAAAATTCATTTTTTGATTCTACTTTTTACTTCATCTATATACCAAAGAACATGTTTTCTGCTTAAGTAGGTTTTTAAATTCTGAAAAAAATTCTCAATCCAAAATACATACATTTATATTATTACTGCATAAACATGTGCAGTGACGAATAATACTGGTTTTATTCATATATAGCTTAATACTAGTTTTTTTTCATATATTTTGACCAAATATTGCTTCGCAATCCTTCTGAAACAATTTTCACTCATTGTGTTCATTGTTGAAAATTTTTCAACTATTTCTTCAATACAATAAGTAACCCTCGCACTTTTCATTTCTTTGTACAGTATTGCTTCACGTTTACACATTCAAGATATTTATTTTAGTCAAATAATTTTGTAATCCATTGAAAAATATGGTAAATATTATTGTAATATAGCTAGCAATAATTCAAAACCATGAATGAACAAAAAAATAAAATAAATGTCATTTTATGCAAGATTATAAGAACATCAGTATTCAGATCAGACCTTATACTTTTGAGAAACTCGTTTGTTAAAACGTATGCAGAAGAAAAAAATAAAAGGTTTAGTACGCATTAAATAAACTAACCTTTTTATTGCAATTTTTTTTCTTCTTATGCATGTTTTCAATTGCTTAAGTAAATGGAATAAAAAAAAATTCAATCAAAATCACTTCATTACCATTTTACTCATTAACAATGCATTATGAAAAGAGGAACACAAACAATATTATCTTTTTAAGTAAGAATTTTGCTGCAATATTGTGCATAATATTACACTGATGGGCAAAACTTAACTAACAGAAATTTTTCTTTGCCATAGCTCCACGAGAAATCATCTGAGAGACATGAAATTCAGAAATAAAAAACAGCATTTTGTACTTAAATGATGACGAAAGCATAGTTGCCCCAAAAGGAATATAAAATATATAGTATGGAATCGAACAAAAAAAGCTTTATTGAACTCATAGTATCATTATATGTGATTGTCTGTCTAAGAGAAGAACAACAATTAGATATGCCCTCCCCTTACGACAATGGCTGATTCGCACCGTCTTTCCGATTGTTTAACAATTTCTTGAAAAGTGCCTATTCCGCAATCAGCATCTGTTTTAGTTTTTGAGTGTTCCCAGGAGGATGTAATCGTGCCTCAAGGCGTCTCCTTAAAACGTTCCACACATGTTCTATGGGATTTAAATCAGGTGAGAACCCTGTCCAATTCAATCGAGTGATATCTTCACATCCCAGTAGCTACTGAACATCAGCAGTCCAGTGTAGCTGTGCATTGTCATCCATAAAAACAATGTCTGGTTCAACAGCACCTTGGAACCAACGCACATGAGGAAGGATCACCTTCTTACAATAACGATCTCCGATTACCGAACATCTATAGAAAACGTGAAGCTTCGACTGCCCGTTCAGCATAATGACTCCCCAAGCGACAACTCCAGGACCACCACTGTGACTACCTCTTTCCTCGATGTTACGGGGATGGAACCGTGTCCCGACCTTTTTCCAAATCAACTAGGGTTGAGAATCGGTAGTGGCACTGAAACGACTCTCATCCGAAAAGAGGACTCAACTCAAATGATGAGATGTGTAGTTTTTGTGCTTCTCACATCCCTCTAAACAGGGTGCCGCCGTTGTCCAACTTTCAAAAGGATGCAGCCTTCAGGACGACGGGCGAATAGGCCACCTTTGTGAAGGAGTTTGGCCATATAGTAAACCGCGACACTTGTCTCCTTGTTGCTGTAAACATTTGCTGAGCAATGGCGCTTACTGATTGGTATCGGGCTGTTTTCATCTGCAGGACAACATGTTGGTCATCTACTGCAGTTGTTTTCCTAGGACGGAAGCCACGAATATTTCTAGCAGCTGTATTTATAGTTTGGAAGGCTTTCCAAGCAAGGGAAACGATACTTTTGTTGATTCCAAACTCTTCAGCTACAATGGTCAAACTAAGTCCCTCCTCTAGCTTTCCGATCATTCTTCCACGAGCGAAGTCATGCAAGAAAGAACTTATTTGCACTTGCAGGGAATGTCTTTAATTGCGCCTCTGTTCTTTCTTTTATCGTAGTCTTGAACTACATGCGCCGACCGCACGCGTTTTACGTACACATATACTTCAGTGCAAATACATATGTTTCTAAATATAAAGGGAAAGAACAAAAACCAGTTAATGTAAAAGAGATAAGCCATTGAGGCAAAAAAAAAATGAATTAAAATGATGCTCCATTAATATTATGCTATTGATGTTGTATCATCTGAAAATCATAGATTTACTACAACTTAAATTGAAATAAGTGTTGCATAGATCAATTCATAGTTTAAATATATGACGGATCTATACGCGTCTATAAATAACCCCTTGGGGACTTTTCTGGGGCAATAATTTTACCAACCAACTTTCAGTGAAGAAAGGAATCATGATTATGCAAATTAAGTATGTTATGTAAATTCTGTATTCGCGAGTTTTGAGAGTTAGCTGGTGAGTGGAGGATTTTAAATTTATTAAGTGAAAATCTGAGTTTATCAATTGAAGATTTCTAAGAGAGAGGATCACTAGACGGTAATTAAATCCGGATAATCCACATTGAAGGCTTCAACTGTAGGACTCGACTTCATAAAAGTACAGGTATCGTAATCCTTATTTAAATAGAAGTTAGCTGATTAATGCGCGATGTAGTTTATATTGAGCTTGTATAGGTTTTAGTGGAATCAGTTGAGGGTCCGTATTATTATCCCCAGTCTAACGAGTCTCCCCTTCACGCTCTGCTATCTGATCATTTATCTTAATTAGATTATTATTGTACTTGCTTGATATTTTGTCTCAATAAAATAAATAGAGTGAATCATGTCAACTGATTATTCAGTTCCTCCCACACATCTAGCCTGGTCCGAGGGTAGACAAGGAGGATCAGAGGGAAGAAGGAATCGACAAGCATTACAAATGGATTTTTTGAGCAAAATTAAACTCGATCTCAAATTAGCAGGGAAATATTTAAGCATACGTTATTCATATAAAATCTCTTATATTTTATTTAATAATATGTAAAAGAATTTTAAGGAGTTTTGAAAACACTTTGTTTGCATTTTTTATTATATAAATTTGAAACTTATTCTTGTGTGTGTGCGTGTGGAATAAAAGTATTTTTCTTCACTTATTTTTGGGGAATTGAAATATAAAGAATGATTTAAAATGTAACTAAAAGGAAACAGAACAGATGGAATTGTGAATTATTTTTAAAAAATAAATAAATGTACCAAGAAAGAGTGTTACTAAACGTTAATTATTGTACAGAACATGTTATGACAGATATAATAAAAAAGAGGATAAAGGGCTTTTATCCCCTCTTTCTGGTTTGTTGTGTCACATTTTTATTTACAAGTCTAAAACCTTTCTTCCAGGAAGAACACTGAAATCACGTGTTTTTTTAAGTAAAAAACTAGACCAAATGCCATAAATACTAGCGTGTCCCGATTCTCCATTTGCGTAGGAATTTCTTGACTTTTCCCCTCAGAATCAAGATTCCTCTTCTCACCAAACGAAATTTTTAACTTAATCTCTCCAAACAATCCAGCTAAAGGTCACCTTGGTAAGCTAACCTTGATTCCGAATGATTCATTAATCAAAATGCAGCTAGGTGCATTGAGTCAAAGAAGCTTTATAAATTAAGTTTGACAGGGTTGCTTGAATTTTTTTTCCAAAAATCAAGAAATTTTATTTTTGTTTGTTTGTAAATGTGATAATCATCTAAGTAAGAGTGATAGTTTTAGGACCAGGGAGGAATAGTGTAATACCCCGTGTAAATTTCCAATTAAATTCAATTTTTTTTCTTATTTCTTATACCCACAGAGATTTTCCAGTGTTTTCATAATATAACTTACGTCACGTTCTTATTTATAAGAATGTAATTTAATGAATCTCAAGCTGTATTTAAATTTTTAGTAAGTTCTAGACATTTGTATTTAGACGTTTTCGATTCGTATATAACTTTCTTACTATTTTTTTCAATATTCATGTAATGACATTATGGAGACAAGAATGCATGATAATTTCCTTTTTTAACACGCTTTTATAAGTTTCACTTGCATGTAACGGAATTTTAGAACTCGATTTTTACCCACTTTAAAAGATCGGATTCATTCGAAATTTCGCACACTTGTCAAGGACTGATGACAATATAAAAATTTCATAATTTTGTCCCATTGTCCTTTTCAGGATCGTCAGGAATAAGGATAATCAGATTTGGCGACAATTCTAGATAAAACGTCCAGATTTGGCGATTTATTGCATATATCATTTTTAAATTTAGCGACTTGTTCCATGTACCATTTCCAGATATATGACGACTAATTTCACACATCATTTCCAGATTTGGCGACTTATTTCAGATCTAGCGACTAAAGAATAAGGTGTAACCCTAAAGCAAACTGTTTTGAATTTAAAGCTAATTTTACGCAAGTATAAAAACATGGTACATTAAAAAATTCATTAATTCGAACTTTTTCTTCCTTACACACTTTTATTTGTTTGACCTGTTCAAAAGAGACGGAATCTAATATAACGATACGGGACTCATCCGAGGCCCCGTAACGGAGAGAATAAATACACTTTAGACACGTTAATTAATATCAATTGAAGAGCAAGACTAATTCTACAGCCACGTAATTTCAGCTTCAAATTTCAAACTCAAGGATAAATTTAACAATAAATAAATGATAGTTTAAAAAACTAAAAAACACGCTTTTATTGTAGTTCGAACTAAAAAAATGAAAAATAAATTATAGTTTGAAAAAACTAAAAAACACGCTTTCATACTGAATCGAACTAAAAAGTAAAAAAATAATTCTTAATAAAGAATAAAATGATTAACAAGAAAATGAATGTCATTGGGTAAAAGCGTGGGTGTTCTATAAATGTATCAATTGTTATAATTTTTAACTTCTATTCCCAAAAGCGGAATTAGTGTAAAAATGTAGTACAAAGCACCCCACGCTTTTACCACAATGACATTCATTTTCTTGTTAATCATTTTATTCTTTATTAAGAATTATTTTTTACTTTTTAGTTCGATTCAGTATAAAAGCGTGTTTTTTAGTTTTTTTCAAACTATAATTTATTTTCAATATTCATGTAATGACATTATGGAGACAAGAATGCATGATAATTTCCTTTTTTGATCATCATCTTTATTGTCAGAATTTGAATTAAGTAATACTATGATTGCCAAATTAAATAACACAATATTTAAATCTAAGCTTCTTGAATGAGATCTTCCTTAATAAAAGATATGTTGATTATATATAAATTTTATTGTACATTAACAAAATCCAATAATGTTTTTGGTTTTAAAAATATTAATGAAAGAGTTCTATTTATACATAAAAAATCCATAACTATTAAGTGCGTTAATTTAAATTTCGAAAAAAAAATTATAAATACCTGAAACTTTTATTCAGATTACCTTTTTTTGCCACAGCTTTCGATGAAGGTTGTAACAGTTTCTATATCCCGGTTTTCACAAAATTATTAGTTTAACTGTCTAAGAATCTGTAGTTTTATCTTTTCCTCTTTCATATAATATTGTTATTTGATATGAATCATTTGGTATACGACAATCCAGTACGGTATATTCAGAAAGTTAAAAATCTTTTATCCGCAGCACTACATTAAATGTTTTCACCAAAAGTTCTCCAGGATTAAGATCAGGTGATCTTGATAACTTGGAAAGCTGAGTTATGTTAGTGAAGTCTTATTGAAACCTTCACCTACATTTAGGAATCGATGATAAAGGATGTTGTCATGTTGAAGAATATGATATCCAAATGGAACTACTGAAGACGCCAAATGGGAACCCTTGATTGTCCAGGATATTGCAACAATTGAGAGATATGATGTCCCATGGACTAGGGACCTTATTCGAGTTCATGAAAATATTACCCTGAGAAGAATAATACTCCCAACCTGTGCTTGAAGAATGTCAAGTAATAGAGGAATAAACACAAAATAGGGATTTACACTTCATTCGTAATATGGCATCATCAAGAACTAACGTAAAACAACAAACAATGCAACATATGTCTAATGTCTATTGTTGTGATTTAATATCCATGGTAATTTTCATGCTCTGTGATGTGTTATTATTAGAGGTATTTTAGTGGGACGAGGACTTCTGCATCAGATAACAAAGAGATCATTCTACATAGTGACTGCTAGCACATTTTTGTATTCCATCGTTGATTTACCAAGGAATCTTCTGCAGTTTGAGGCTTGATCTATTGTTACAACTCAAGCAAGTAATGGATTTACCAATCTCGGCGTTCTGATAATTCATGTATGGTACAATGCCTCGTGTAAATCTGAATACATTCTCTACTTCCGAAACAGAGTGATTGGAGCCATAATTCCTTCTAATTTGCCGACGATCAAATCCACTTAAATCTTTCATCTTACCAATTTAAATCTTTCATCCTTTGGATTTTCCGTCTTATCGTTAACTGATTCCCATCACACATCACTCCTAATGCCAGATAAGTACCTATGGTCATTTGTATTCCATTGATAATCAGATGCACAATTCTTGGAAGAAATTTAACTCCGTAATTTAATATCACTTCAGTATATATAGAAACTAATAAGCAATAAAAAAGCAGGACTGTACAGGGCAAAGGTATACAACTACAGTGCTATATTAGCAAACTCTTAGCTTTAGGGAAAAAATCGCAATGTTAAACAAAGTTTTATGGTGCCGGACATCCCTAATTTTTATTATATTATTGCGAACCCTTATTCGCGCGTTTCTCTCTTTCTACTGCTGGTCATTAAATTTGCCACAGAATGAAAAAGGGATAATACAAACATCACTTTAGCATAAAGGATAAATTTAATCTGATAAACAAATAATTAACATTTAGGAGCAATCGAATGACGCTGGAGGAGAAACGGCATCTCAAACCCTGCATAAAAGGGAAGTTGCGTCATAGGTTTCTCATTCAAAAATCGTATATAAATGTCACTTGTTTGTGAGAAGATAGCGTTACAAGGAAAATAAAAGGAAACCAGCTAGTGTTGGAATTCCAAAGTTGTAGAATGGTGTCCTTTCCAGATTGCGGATTACCGTTAGACGATATTGCTACTCACCTTGGTCGGAATCCGACGACTATAATTTCAATTTGAGGTTGAGGGGTTCAGGAGGGTCCGACTGAATGTCATGCAAGGTCTCAATGACGGACTTTGAGTCAGAATGTGGACTTGTTTGCATTAGACAAGTATCTATATGGACAGTCATGCAGTGCAATGATATCCGGAACGGCACGGACTATGTGTGGAGCTCATTATTGTAGCTTTTCTTGACATTGCAACACATAGATGCATGCCGACAATGGTGCACCTCTTAACAAAACTAGCTACAGGAGTAGTTTCAGGTCGTCTTTTCAAAGAGTCCAACTTTTAAGGGCCACATCATGAGGGAAGCACCGAGAACAACGCATGTAGCCGTTATCATTCAAAATCGTCATATGGATTCAACAAATGGTGTGATAGTATGAGAAACCTTTAGTGTGTGACACGAACACCTCTCAATCTCGTCGTCGGTTATCTGAACAGCCATCGTTTCATATCTCTGATCTTAAGTCCGATGGCTGTGCCAAATTTACGAGACGTTGAAGACGTCATTTTTCAATAAGATAACTCAAGGCTAATATTGCCCATCATGCTGCCTAACTCGACATAGAGGCGTTTGACTCTTGGATAGCATGTTATTCAGATCTTTCACCCATTGAAAACATCAGTCCTTGGGATATTGAGGGACGAGGTTGCCATCGCTCTCTAACCATAAATGATAAAGTTTCGCATACTACTGAAGCAACAGGGAATGAAGCTTAGAGCTATTTAAGTTGCCGGAGACCTGTTAGTACCAGATTTGAACCCAGCATATCCCGAATTGCCTGCAAATTTAATTTTCCTCCTACTATGCAATATACTTACAATAAATTCTGTTCCTTTCTGGAGTTATTTCTTGCAATGTATATATATGATAAAGAGAGAGAAAGAAAATATTCTTCAATAATG
>BMAO01030973.1:0-15537 GCA_019973975.1 Trichonephila clavata
AGCCTTTATGACAACATGTCTGAGAAAATAGTGAAAGAAAGTGAGGATTTCGAGGGTAAAGACTCGGGCTGGACACTGGACGAAATCTTAAGTCTCGAAGTCCGCACAAACCGTTATTCTCCATTCAGAGGTTCATCATCCTTCATCGAGGTGCCGAAGCAGATCGCTGAAACTAAGGCAATCATCAATGTCATCAATAATGAGGACTCTCAGTGCTTCATGTGGTCTATTCTCGCAGCACTTTACCCCAACACCAGCAACCTCAACAAAACGTCAAGTTATGTCCCCCACATAAATAAGTTGAACTTTGATGGAATATCCTTTCCAACACCGCTTAACGAGGTGAAAAAATTTTCAAAAATGAACGATATAGGAATAAATATTTATTCTTTTGAAGAAGATTTAAAATATTTCCTCTCCTCATCAGTGATATAGTGTGTGATAAACATATAGATTTGCTTTACGTAAAAAATGGAGAGTTTGGACATTATTGTTTCATTAAAAGCTTATCTCGACTTGTTTCGAAACAACTCTCAAAACATCAACATAAAACATTTATATGTAAAAGATGTTTAAGTGCTTTGCAAACAGAATACAAACTTCTTCAGCACAATGAGATGCGTATACATAAAAGTCCTGCAAGAGTAGTAATGCCGTCAGAAACAAGTAAGTTTATAAAATTTAAAAATTTTCAACATTGTTTAAAAATATCCTTTGTTGTATATGCGGATTTCGAGTGTGTAACTAGGAAAACTGATACTTGTGGTCCTAATCCAAACTTTTCATTTACTAATATTTATGAAAAACATGTCCCGATAGGTTTTTGTTATTTTATCAGTTATCAAGGGGGGTATTATAAAGATCCAGTAGTATATAGAGGTATTGATGCCCCAAAAATTTTTATTGAAAAGTTAGAAAAAGATGCAATAGAAATGGATAATATTTGTAAAAAACCAAAACCATTATTACCTCTTACTGAATCAAAAAAGCAATTGTATGATAATGCTAAAAATTGTTATGTTTGTGATCAAACCTTTCGCGAAAACAATATCAAGGTTAGGGATCATAACCATGTGACTCAAAAATTTAATGGCCCTTGTTGTAAAAGTTGTAATTTAGCAATGAAAACCCCTAAATTTTTGCCTGTTTCTTCCATATTCTTTCTGGGTATGACGCCCATATTTTTATTAAGGAGTTAGGATACGATAAAAAACAAATTAATTTAATTCCGAACACCGAAGAAAAATATATTTCCTTCAGTAAAAATATTTCAAATGATTTTCAGTTAAGGTTTTTAGATTCTTTCAAATTCATGTCTTCTAGTTTGGAAAATTTGATAAAAACACTAAAAAAAGATGAATTTAAATATATGAAACATTATTTTGATTCAGAAAAAATAGATTTACTTTTAAGAAAAGGAGTTTTTCCGTATGATTATTTTCATAGTTTTGAAAAGTGTAAAGATTCTTGTTTACCACCTATTAGCAAATTTTACAATAAACTAAATGAGGAGCCTATAAGTGTAGAGGATTATAATCATACATGTAAAGTATTTAATGAATTTCATTTAAATAATCTTGGTGAATACTGTGATCTATATGTAAAAACAGATGTCCTATTGTTGACAGATCTCTTTGAAAACTTTCGGAAAATATGCATGCAAACTTATAAACTTGACCCCTGTTGGTATTTTACCACCCCAGCTTTATCATGGGATGCTATGTTATTACATACTAAAGCAGCTATCGAACTGTTCACTGATTACGACATGCTTCTTTTTATAGAAAAGGGTGTAAGAGGAGGTATAAGTCAGTGCTGCAATCGTTATGCTATAGCTAACAACAAATATATGTCTAATTTTAACCCAGATGATGAGATAAAATATTTAATGTACCTTGACGCAAATAATTTGTACGGTTATGCAATGGGTAAATATCTACCCTTAAAAGATTTTGTTTGGAGTGATAACAATTTAACTGAACAGGATATTTTAAATTTATCAGATGAATCCGATGTAGGTTACATCTTGGAAGTAGATCTTGAATATCCCTCCGATTTGCATGACAAACATTCAGACTTTCCCCTTGCCCTTGAAAATAAGGCCCCACCTAATTGTAAAGAATCTAGACTTTTAACTACTTTGGAATCCAAAACAAAATATGTTCTCCATTATTCTAATTTAAAGCTATATTTAAAATTAGGGTTAGTCTTGAAAGAAACTCATCGAGTTTTAAAATTTTTTCAATCTCCTTGGTTTAAAAATTACATAGATTATAATACTAAATTAAGAACTAAAGCTGTAAATGACATTCAAAAGGATTATTACAAACTAATGAATAACAGCATATTCGGGAAAACGATGGAAAATGTAAGAAGAAGAGTAGATATACGTTTATGCTCAACAGAAGAGCAGGCTCGAAAGTTAATAGCGAAATCAAATTTTAATCGACGCACAATATTTTCTGAAAACTTAATGGCCGTCCATCTAAAAAAAACCCAAATCAAATTTTTGAAACCAATACAGGTAGGAATGGTAATTTTAGACTTATCAAAAGTTCTAATGTATTCTTTTCACTATGAGTACATGAAGCACCGTTACGACTCGAAAGTAAGGCTCATGTATACAGACACCGATTCCTTTATCTATGAAATAAAAACTGATGATTTTTACTGTGACATGAAAAATGATATTAACTTATATGATACTTCAGATTATGATAAAAACAACATTTACAATTTACCTCTAGTGAACAAAAAAGTCATCGGGAAAATGAAGGATGAAAACAAGGGAAATATTATGACAGAATATGTAGGATTAAAATCGAAAATGTATGCCTACAAAACAAACCATAAGATTGAAAAGCGGTTAAAAGGAATTAAAAAACAAACTATAAAAAATAAAATAACATTTGAGGACTACAAAGCCTGTCTTTTTAATCAAAAATTAAAATATGTTGACATGAACTTAATTAGATCCAAATTTCATTCAATACACTCCATAAAGCAAAAAAAACTTACTCTGTCCTATAAAGATGACAAAAGGTTTATTAATGATGATTGCATTACTACGCTTGCCCATGGACATTGGTCATTGATGAATTTAGACCTATTCGATGAGCAGTAAGACATAAAATCCAATGATGACACAATAATGTGATTTTTGTAATGTAAATAAAAGATTGTAATGTGAAATGGAATGCTGCTTTTGTAAATAAACAACTTACTTTGTATCTTTTTGTGTAATCCTTATACTGAAATCAATTTTATAATTTGTTGTTCTCCTGTAATGTATATATATATATATATATATATATATATATATATATACAATTGTAATGTAAAACGCAATACAAGATGTTGATTTCTGAATAAACAATTTACTTTGTATCTTTGCTGTGTATGTGTAATCATTATACCGAATTAAAATTTACAATTTGTTATTAAAGCAATGTATAATAAATATTTTTTTTATTTCTATTCAATTAAAAAAATATTTTAACTAAATGGTTATTGCAATGAATAGTTATGCAATTTATACTCTTTGGAAAAGGCAAAGAGTTTGCTTTAAACACATAAACATAAATTTTTCCTTTCTTTTTTACAAAATATATTTAAAATATCACTTACGCTTAACATACTAAGATAATTTGTTTGAAAGATGTATACTGATATTTATCTTTTAAAATGAAACTATTTCAACATAAATTAAACTAGAAAGCAGTATGAATAAAATTAACAATATAACCATATTTATAAAAAAAAAATTATTCTTTTTGCTTCAGATTTATAAAAATAAACTTTTTTAAAGCCAACAATGTATCCCTCCGCTCTAAGCATTGAGATAATTTCTGACGTAGAATTCAGTCGCCGTCTTGTAGAATCAAGATCAGATAAGCTAAGACAAGTTCAATCGTAAACCGTTCACACGCTGATTACGAGTATTCTACGTCACATTTTTACTGTGTATGTGCAATCATTATACCGAATTAAAATTTACAAATTATTAAAATAATATAAATGAAATATTTTTTTTATTTCATTTTAATTAAGAAAATGTCGCCATCTGCTTCGCCTGCAAAATTAAATTCATGAGATTATAAACCTAAGTTTTCTTCAGGTCTGCATGCCTTCATAGGACAATGGTTAGCGTAACTGAAAAACTATTGTCCTATGGAGACATTTTGTTCTGGGGCTGTGAGTTTGAATCTGGATTTATTATTTTTTTTTTATTTGAGCGTTATTTTTTCAATCATTTTAAAATCTAATAATTAGTGTGTAGTTTAACCAATAGGTGGCGCCATGAGCACTTTAAACATTTCAATAAACTTTTTTTGCACATTTAAAAACAACTCAACTTAGCAGCAGGAGGGAAACAACTCAACAGCAGGTGAAAACAACTCAACTCCCCCTATCAACTCGAAAACCAAAACCATAGCAGGAGGGAAACAACTCAACTCCACGCAGCATCCACAGAAGGGAAACAACTCCGCGCCTGCGCCTGTGCCTCCACAGGAGGAAAACAACTCAACTCTGCACCTGCGCCTCCACCGCGCCTGTGCCTTTACCGCGCCTGCGCCTGTGCCTGTGCCTTCGCCTGTGCCTGTGCCTTCGCCTGCGCCTGCGCCTTTACCGCAGAATCGGCTTTTCTTACCTACTGTCGTTGCCATTTAGTAGAGGCGACCAAGCGCTGCGTAAGCTGGTAATGTGGTACCCCCTCCCCCCTTGAGTGAATGAATACAAACGTCCTCTATTCAGCTGCTCGAGTGCTTTTGGCAATGGGCCTCGTAAAAAGTGACGAGGACGACATCTGAGTTGGCTCTCCCCTCTCTTAACTAACACACCAACGGAAAGACTTTTGAACCCCGAAAGATTTAACGTGCATTGCACCATACCCTTCCAACTGGATAATTACATATTACTACTCCAATACTTTCGGCATTTCAGTTTTTGTATGTGTTTAATATTTTTCGTACAAGTTATCACACGTTTTCTACATCAAAGTGTTTTTTTACTATGCTATTGATTTTTTCTAACAAATTTGTTTAAAAATGTATTATCCGCCTCGACAAAGACATCTGAATAGAATGATAACTATTTCGACAGTGACAGAGTCAACAGAACAATTTTTAAAAAAAAGCGAATTTACGAGTACATCTTTTTTTAAAGCTGAACATATTTTTGATTCCACCCATAATCCATGTAGAAATTTTTGTTAATAAAATTTTTTCCCTTTTACTCTATCCGAATGTGCCCCCCCCCCTATCTACATGAAAACAGTGAATGAAACAACAATTGGTTCACTCATGTTTAAGGATTAAATAAATTGGCTATATTTAGTTGTAATTGACTATTTTGATGGAACACTTAAAATAGTTTTCTTTTTATAAAAGTAAAACACACACACACATATATATATTGAATCAAAGGAATTGTGCTATTATTCGGATTTTATTTGTTGCGTATATTATATGAAAAATTATTTCGTCCATATTGCTCATAAATATTATTCAAATACAACTCGAGCTCTAAATTATTTTCCATTATATAAAGTAGAACTGTTAGCTGATATGTTGAAAACTAGTTATATTTGATTGAGAATATTATTCCTCTCACCAGAAATCGCAAATTTGTTACAACAATCCTAATGTATAGCTACTTAACGGATAGAAATCATATAATTGGTCTGAATTCAATATAGTGTTAATTGAGATATTTTTACTAGTCAGAATTTTTTTAAACAAAATTTGCGTTTTTTAGCTGAATTTATAGTCATTGCAGCCAACAATGGCGGCTACAATGACTACTGATTTTGCATCATCCACATTTCACAAGAGACTGTAATTTTAATCGCTTGATCTTAGTACATGTTATCTGCGAAATAAATGTCTCTGTGATATCCCTGGTCCTTCTTGGTGTTGCATTTTGTGTGACCAGCAGTGTATTTCTAGCATTTGAAATACCTCTGTGATTAGAACATATGTGTGTGTGTGACTTCTGAAACATCAGCTTATAACAGAATTCCTCTACCTATTTTTCTTTATTAAATAAAATTTTAAAAAAGTGTTGTTATAAAATCAATGCATAGAACTAAGAGAAAGCCTATCTTTTCCCTTACCAGTAATTCAATGTCAAAATAATTCAATGTCAAAAAATTCAGTGTTAAAATATTTTTCTCCTCAAATATACCATGGTGGAAATCAAATTAAGAAATGACTCCAGTAAAAGCCTTATTAATTTGACTAAATTTCACATTTTTCTAAGATTCCGTGATGTAAGCAGTAGATAAATAAGTGTATATTTAATAATTTCTGTTTGCTTATATAATTGGTGCCAATATTCGTAAAAACAGACATAAAATCGCGAGAGACAAACACAACACATTCATCAACCTATTACACGATCGATTTTGAGAAAGTTAATCTCCGAAGTGATTAAAAACAACATAAATTATATTTTAATTGTATTAATATTTGAAATTGTGCAAAGTATATTTTTAAAAAATGGTATTTGTTTTGATACAAAACATATTTTGTCTAATATAATTTCTAGTTAATTATAAAATAACCTTGTTTCTAATGACATTAAGCTGAATTCATAAGATGGTATTCATAGATCCATATAACAAGAAAACCTCTACACTTTTTTATTAAAATATTTTGTTCCTTAACCTCAAGTGCAGTTTGACAAGGCGCAGGTGTTATTTGTGCAATCGCTGTACCTTTCACACTCAGATTAAATGGGAATAGAGAACACACTTTTGTCTATGTAATAGTGTTGAATATATATATAAGAAATATCGTAGAGGGTTTTTTGTCTTTAAATTCTAAGATTACTTTCAAAAACAGTTCTAGTTTACCTATTTTTTTAAAATTTCTCCTCATTGCATTTGAATGATATTTTTTAAAAGAAAAGGAAAGATAAATGTTACTTAGAAAAACATTTGTATGATTAGTCGATTGATAACAGGTGATTTTTAATTGTGAACGCTGTTTTGAAAATGAAAACAATGAAAAATTAGAACTTAGTAGAAAAATTTAAAAATTAAGTTTTTGAAGTCGTTCTGCGAGATGCTGGATTATAATTTAATGAAATTATACATATATATATAATATGACAACCGATAAAGAATTATAAAAACATATATTCAACTAATTACGAATTTATATCATGCCAAGGAATTTTGAGTGATATAATAAGAATGATGAATAAGTGATATGATGAATTTAAATATAATAAGAATTATATTTAAAACGAAATTATTTTTGTTTGTTGAGTTATTTATTGCTATTTTTCATGAGACACATCAAATTTGGATTGTTCATTTTAAATAACTCAAATTTGAACTTAAGCGCGTAAATCTTGAAAAGATATGCAAATGAATATCGACATTGCAATAGGAGTGCATACCATGAGAGCTAGCAGCGCCCTCTACAGAGCGCCATATAAAGGGAAAATAGAAAGGCTAATTAGAATTGTGTTTCTCATTAGACATTTTGGTATGAGAAATTTGTATGCCTCTTCGAAGAGTACGGAAATTAAACGAAAGTCAGATTCTGAGTTGGAAAAAGAAAGAACGCTGCTTTTTTCAAAGTGCGCAGTTGCTTTCCAAGGAATGGGTGATCAAAATAAAGCAATTTTGAAGCAAGTGGAGTATTTTTAGAAATCGGAGGGTGGTATCATGTGCGTGTGCGATCTGGATAACCAATACAACCCTTCATGGTATGACAAGAAGAATTGCACCAGTCTCATCACACGAGGGAACATGAGTGTAATGTCTCAGTATTATTTTTTACTGCTCATTCCAGAGACAGTACGTTGTGCCAAACAGAGAACGGGATTCTATCTACTTTAAATACAACAAAACCAAGCGCTGTCCACCGTTCTAAAAACAACATCTAAGAGATTATTTAGGCACTGATAATTGTGTCTAAGGGGCGAAGAAGGTGTGAAGGTCTTCTGAGAATTATTCTGCGAATATTGCTGTTGAATCCTGGATTTCAAGGATGGTTCTATAAAAATAAATTTCCATCGCTGTCTTGTTCTTTGAGACTGTTGTATTTTGTTCTGTCTTGTTCTTTAAAAGAACACTGTGAACTGAAAGGTTTCTCTTGGTTGTGATAAGAAATTCGTATGTTTCAATAAGTATTGAATTTTAGTGTATACTAATAGAATCCAATATGTAAACATTTATTTGGTGATAATTGAACTAAAGAATTATCAAATAATTGTAGTAAGATAAAACTATTTTTCTGTATATTTGTGCGATGAAAGGAGACGCAATATGTGAAGTGCAGGAAAATAGAAATAACAACAGTTTTGTTTCTCTCTATCTAGTATTTGTAGCTGTATCCACAAGATTTAAAGAGCTTCATGGAACCATTTTTATATCGTATAAGATAAAGAATACCTGAGCGTGAAACAAACAGGGGAACATAATAGTAAATATTTTTTGTTGTGTAATTCATTTCTTTAATTATTTTGTTCAGGCTTTTATCTTAAATCTTAACCTCCCTGAATTCTTTTGGATATTTAAATATTCAAAAAACTAAGAAAATGGAGACTTTTTTCATTGATTTTTACTATAAATGAATAACATTTCTAAATTAAGTTGATGTGTTGTAAAAAAATTAATTTTTTGTGCCCTCAACAGGGTAAAATGTAATGCATTTATACAAGCATGATCCAAATCAGTGTTGAATATAAAATGTATTACTGATTTTCAGTTTTGTGATAAGACGCAGTTTGTAATTCTGCATTCATCTAACTCAATGGATATTTTTTTTTTTGGAAGTAGTCACAATCTATTTTAGAAAACATTTAATTCAATAAGTAAATGATCCATTGAAATACTTATATAAAAATGCCACGAGTTTAAAAGATTTCTATAGGTTTTAAGAAAACATAGAACATCCTCAGACATTCAGTCTACATTTCTAATGGTTCAATATACTACTCTGTGCTAAAATAGTGCTTATTAACGATTTTCGTTGAAATGTAAATCTACACTATTAAAATCCGAAGGTAAACAAACGTATCTATCTATCTATCTATCTATCTATCTATCTATCTATCTATCTATTTAACTATCTATCTATCTATTATCTATCTATCTATCTATTATCTATCTATCTATCTATCTATCTATCTATCTATCTATATCTATCTATCTATCTATCTATCTATCTATCTATCTATCTATCTATCTAATCTATCTATATCTATCTATCTATCTATCTATCTATCTATCTATTTCTTATCTATTCTATCTATCTATCTATCTATCTATTTCTATTCTATCTATTATCTATCTATCTATCTATCTATTCTATCTATCTATCTATCTATCTAATCTATCTATCTATTATCTATCTATTCTATCTATCTATCTATATCTATCTATCTATCTATCTATCTATCTATCTATTCTATCTATCTATTTTTTCTATCTATCTATCTATCTATCTATCTATCTATCTATCTATCTATCTTATCTATCTATCTATCTATCTATCTATCTATCTATCTATCTATCTATCTATCTATCTTTATCTATCTATCTATCTATCTATCTATCTATCTATTTTTTTATCTATCTATCTATCTATCTATCTATCTATCTATCTATCTATCTATCTATCTATCTATCTATCTTCAAGAACCGCACCACGCACAGAAACTCGCAGAAGGTACCAAATGATCGGGAATGAACCGGGCAAGCCGTATTGCCCATTTATATTCCGATATTGCAATTAGTTAAAAAGATATTAATTAAAAACCTCCAAAAACCCTGTTTTTTTCGTGCAAACTTTGATTCGTCTCCATTGTTGCAGCAATGTTATTGTTACATCAGTGACAAAAGCAGGCGTCGAAAATCGGTTTTCAGCCAAACTTGGAATTTAATGACGTTGCTCTGTTGACTGTATTAAATTACTCTGTTTAAAAAATAAATGCTTTTAACATGTGATTAACTTGAAATGTATTATTAAAATCCCAATTTCTACAATGTTTTACATTTTTAACACATTCCTATGGATTTTCTTGGATTTAAATTCCAAACAAAAAAAAGTTATGACTATTATTAAAGTAGATTGGTAAATTGAATATACATTTCTCGACGCTGCCAAGTTAGACTTAGATGGAATATTGTAAAACTTCTTTAAAAAGTTTGTGGAATTTCGTAATTTTGAATTTTTTTTATTTTTCTGCATAGAATATTTTATAAAAGGCGCTTTTTTCCGTTTCCAGGAGCCATTAAAATGCAACGAAAAAATTGCTAAAATCACCAAATGCCAATAGTTTACGACAGAATTGATCAGTTTGTGCATGTGTGTGTAAAGCTTATGAAACATGTGCAGAAAGACAATATGATATATCACAACATATAGTTTTCTTTATTTTTTAAAAAAGCAATTTAGTGTGAAAAACATTAAAAATATAAGAAAATCCTAAATTTTTTTTATTAGATAGTATTATTTTCATTTTGAATCATTTTTATACAGTGAATGAAAGCAAATGTGCCTAGGTTTTCTCTCCCATACTTCTTTTTTTCTTACAATTACATATTTTTTAATTAAATAATCAAACATCCAGAAACAAGTAGTTATTTTTAAATTATTATTTCGTAAAAACGGATATAAATTAATATTTTTTTAAAAAACTAAATCGGCATTGTTTTGTATTATTTATTATAAAATTAATTATTTAATAATAATATAGTGCATTGTTTGTTTAATTGCGGAAAAAACTAAATTGAATTTGTAAATTACAAATCGAAAATAGAAATTTAAAAAAAAAGAAAGAAAGGAAAAAGAAGGGGAAAAAAGAGTTTTATACATGAAAAGGCCCGTGTAACGCCGTGCTAAACTGAGCGAAAGAAACCTATCTGTGAAGGAAAAGAAATTGGGGACATTTTGGAAAAGATAATTTTAATGACAAAAGTACAGAAATCCCTCTCATCGCGTCTACACCCTTAACCTGAAGTGCTGGCATTGAGAGGGAAAAAGGGTATTTCTATTGAGATAAAGTTATACCCTCGGAACAAGCTCGTACGCCGGGCTAAATGGAGGGAAAACAGGCCCGCCCAACGGGACAAAGACGTGGTGGAAATTTCGTAAAAGGGAATTTTCATGACAAAATATAGAAATCACACAAAAGCAAGGAAGTGATGACATCGAGAAGGGAAGCGGAAATTTCCATTGGCAAAAAGTTATACACTCCTAAGAGTCCGTGCAGGTCGGGCCATGCAACCATAACATATGCAACGACATAAGTTGGCTCTGAAAATTGATTTTAGGCAAACTGAAACTTTATGATGTAGATGTTTTGATTTAATTCATTGACATATTATTATATTCATTCATTAATGATATATTAAAATGGAAGTCACAAACACACAAGGAAGAGTGCTTACACCGAGATAGGAAGCGGAAATTTTTAAGGCAAAAAATCTATACACTTGAAGAAGCCCGTGCAACGCCGGGTCATGCAGCTAGTTTACGTATAAAATACGTATTATACAATTGTTGAATCCATATTTTATACCGATGCGAAAGAGAATATATGAGCGATCAGTTCTTTAAGGGGTGTTAAAAATGTTTCGAGAGCACAAAATATGAACAATTTTCGACTAGAAATAATTCCTTGAGGTTCAAATGAAATAATTTGATTCTTTTACACATTTTTTAATAAAGGAATAAAGTTTCAAAAAAGTATAAAATGTCTAAAATATAATCATAATTTTAAAAATAATAAGCACATAAAAATAAAATTTTTTGTAAGAAACAAATAGTTTTACGACGCGCATGATATTTTCTGTAATAATAATTATAATTACTAGCAATAAGTTGATTTATAAAGTCAAATATATCCTTATTACATGGTAGCGATTTTATATAAATAGAATAAAAAATAATATTTTTTTAAAAATAAAAAAATAAATTTTTTAAATTTTTTTGAAATTTTTCAAAAAATTACAAATATGTTATACTATAAATAGCTAGGATTTAAAGATTATAATAGAGTTTATAATTCTGTAAAGTTTTATGCATCAAAGTATGATAGTTTTTGAAACGCAATGCGGGTACGTGAAAAAAACACAAACTGAGAAAAAAGGCTTTAAAGTTTTAAATTGAATTTGAGAAAATAAATTTTAAAACTTGCATGCTAAAATACTCCAGGATCATATGATATGCCTTCCTGTTGCTCAAACAGCTCAATTTCTTTACTCTTTTTAATTTTTTGGCTCTGCGAGCTTCAAGCGATGATGCTAAGCTCCTCTTTCTTGACGTAAAGATTCAACGATTGTCACGTTCAGCCAGGGACTCACAAAATTTTTTGTTAATTTTTAAACCAAATTTCTCTAAAATAGTAATAAGTACTTGATTTCCATCATTGAAAATGCTGGTTGCTAGATTTGCAGCAATCTCTGCAATCTGAAGGCTAGAACCAATCGTCTTAGGACAAAACTTCCAGATTAACGAATTTAAAATTTCATTATGATTCTGTGTCTTACCTCCTAAACATTTCTTCAGGAGTGCCAGATGAGATAAGTCTGCAAATACAGGCTTAATTACATCTCGAACAGCTTTAGCAACGGAGGGTTTGTGTTTATAATTTTGTAAATTATTATTAATTGCAGCATTATACTTACACCATGTATTTGGATTTGTAGGACAAAACCAGTGCATCGGTTCATCATCGGTGCTGCATAATTTGAAATGATTAAGATGTTTCGATATCCTAATAGAGCTTTCGCTGAAATATTGGAAAGCATTATTCCCTTTACAATGGAATAAAAAAATATATATTTGAAATCGATTGCTTTCAGCTCTTTAATTTTAAATTAAGACATTTTTTGAGTCTTAATTGCTTTGAACGTTCAGCTATCATTTCGCTGTAATGCTTCTTAAAAGATCAGTAGTCAAGGTTTGACGATCGGCCGTTAGTGCTCAGTCCTGGTGCGACTGAACGTAGAGAAGCTGATGTGCATTCAATCTGTTGTGGCGAAATAACATCCTTTTTTTTTCTCCAAAGAATGTTTGTAGTTGTCTCAACAACATATAAATAGCATGATATACCCATATTTCATATTGTATAAAAAGTATTGCAAGTATCAGAAAGAATACCAGAGAATAAAACAAATAGAGGATATTTTTATTAAAATATAATCTAACTTTTAATTTTGTGTGATCAGTCCCTTATTTTCTTTGCTTACTCTTTCATGTTGTGGCCGTGGCAGCTTAGTGGTCAAGATCACAGTCTCGTGGAAGGCGCGACATGAGTTTGAGCCTTGTGCCACCGAAGACGCGTCGTGCAGAGGGGGCCCATGCACGTTAAATCTGTCCTGGCCCAAGCGTCCTCCCGTTGGTGTGGTGTTTAAGATAGGAGGGACCATGGAGGGACATGAGTCAATTTTGTTTTCGACTTTTTAATATGCTCCCTCCCCCCTCGCACAGCTATCATGCCCCCTAGAGGGGCATGCCCCACAGTTTGAGAAACGCTGTCCTAAGATATTCTCTCTCTCTCTCTCTCTCATTCTTCAGTTTCAATAGTTAAATGCGGTATTTTATAGCAAAATATTGTATTAGATAAAATATGTATTCATAGTGGTATCATTGGAATAAAATGAAAATATATTTTTGATACATATATTATATAAATGATGATTTTTACCAAAATGGATGCATATCATTAATTGTTTAAGCTATTTTTTAATTTTTATTTCTCCAAAGAAAATATTATTTAAATACAACCATTAATGTACAGATAGAATTGCTTATAATGCATTCATTCACTGGAGATCAAAACTCAAAATAGAATTGCTGAAATTTCCATTTCTTTCTTAGAATGTTATGTGTCCGAATGGCAAAAATAATAGCAATAGAAGCTTATAATAAATTTATTTGAAGTAATATAATAGTTATTCTGTAAAATTTCTGTTATACAAAGGATATTTGCGACACAAACATACAGTAATATCCTTTTGTTATGCGACAAAAGGCAATTAACCAAATGTTGTCCTTTCTCTTACTTCTCAGCACTTTCATTTGTTTATCCTCCTTTCCTCTCTACATTTCGCTGTCTTAATTAGTTTAATTGTGTCCGTTAAGTTATTTTACTTTCTAATATATCTGAAAATGGACAGTGTATTTTTGCCTTTAAACTAAGTCGGGATTTGAATTAATTTCATTTTTATTTCGTTATGTCTGTTTATGATGGATTATGTATGCTTTCGATTTTTTTCAAATGCAATAAGAAAAGGGTTTTGATAACCACGTGGAAATTAGACTATTTAAAAATTTAAAAGAAATAAGCTATCCATCCTTTATGCTAATTTTTTTTAAAAAATTGCTTTTTAAATGACACTAATTTTTTCTTTCGAGAAAGCTTTGAAAAATTGTTTTATTGTTTACTAAATAAAGGTTACGTTTTACTAATGAAGAGTAAAAAGTTTATTATTACTATTTTTATTATAAAAACAATTAGTACTAGATTGTGCTCACAATGATTGAAATAAATTCTAAATCTTCTTTTATGAGAATATATGGTAGGTATTATACTTAAAAATTACAGTAAAGATTTATTTTGTAGTGTAACTGTTAGACGATCCAAACTTGCTCAGTGCAGAATAAATGAACCCACGAAATTTTACTTAACATTTTTGAGTTTGAAAGCTAATGAAACTTTTTGTTTTTGTTTTTTTACTTCGAAATAGTGCTCAAGATTAAGAGAATTTTCTGATTATCTTTGGAACTACTGGGCAGATTTTAATGAAATTTAGCACATACATAAGGCTGATGGAATGAAAAAAAACATTCTTTACTTATAATACAAATGCATGAACTTGTGCTACACTGATTGGAACCGCAGTTGCGGAATAAAATAGAAAAAATGAATAAATAGGAGATATGATCTCCTGTTACAGATATTCAAATCTCACTCTGTGATTTTATGATGGAAATAAGAGAGTTTATATTAGTTTTAATGGCTCCACTCTTTCAGCAACGCTGGAGGGCAGGGAGCGCGATTCCCTTGTTCTCTCCATATGAAAGTACTGCAAGAATCTCTGGTTAGACTGAACTGGAACTTATTAGTGAAGGAGGGATTCACCCATCGACCCATGGTCCGATTTCAAAGATCTCTGCTCAATTTTAAGCGGACTCTCCTGCTTGCAGCGAGATGCAAAGAACCCTCTCTCGTGAAGTCTTCGGGAAACAGTCTCCCTGAAAACTCGGGTTCTTGTGGCCGCTAACAAATCACGACAGAGCTGTGAAGCAGTAGAACCCCTGTTACGCCTCACAAAAATGGACAAATTGTGAACTTCTCTGGTCATTGTGGCTTTTGGACGACCACGCTCAAGCTTTTTCTCGACGCGGATCCGGTATTCTGAAACTTTTCCCATTCATTGGACACGGCTCTAGGTGTTAAATCGAGTTTAATGCAAATCTGGATTTGGGACTGGTCTTCTTCTAGCCTACCCACCATTCGCCGTCTCACTTCATCGTCTAAACGTTGGTGGTTACTTATTATTATTATCTG
>BMAO01030974.1:0-13292 GCA_019973975.1 Trichonephila clavata
TATTTGGCAGGGGAGACGTCATGAACAGGGAAAAAATTTCTAACTCCTATTCCAACCAAACTCTATTTTCTGATGTAAAATCCGACGCTGATCGCGAATACATGTAGCGCTTTTCAAAATTTCAATTAGATCAAAAGTTATTGCAATAAAAATTTTCACATTTTTTGGATATTTGGCAGGGGAGACGTCATGAACAGGGAAAAAATTTCTAACTCCTATTCCAACCAAACTCTATTTTCTGATGTAAAGTCCGACGCTGATCGCGAATACATGTAGCGCTTTTCAAAATTTCAATTAGATCAAAAGTTATTGCAATAAGAAATTTTCACATTTCTTGGATATTTGGCAGGGGAGACGTCATGAACAGGGAAAAAATTTCTAACTCCTATTCCAACCAAACTCTATTTTCTGATGTAAAATCCGACGCTGATCGCGAATACATGTAGCGCTTTTCAAAATTTCAATTAGATCAAAAGTTATTGCAATAAAAATTTTCACATTTTTTGGATATTTGGCAGGGGAGACGTCATGAACAGGGAAAAAATTTCTAACTCCTATTCCAACCAAACTCTATTTTCTGATGTAAAGTCCGACGCTGATCGCGAATACATGTAGCGCTTTTCAAAATTTCAATTAGATCAAAAGTTATTGCAATAAGAAATTTTCACATTTCTTGGATATTTGGCAGGGGAGACGTCATGAACAGGGAAAAAATTTCTAACTCCTATTCCAACCAAACTCTATTTTCTGATGTAAAATCCGACGCTGATCGCGAATACATGTAGCGCTTTTCAAAATTTCAATTAGATCAAAAGTTATTGCAATAAAAATTTTCACATTTTTTGGATATTTGGCAGGGGAGACGTCATGAACAGGGAAAAAATTTCTAACTCCTATTCCAACCAAACTCTATTTTCTGATGTAAAATCCGACGCTGATCGCGAATACATGTAGCGCTTTTCAAAATTTCAATTAGATCAAAAGTTATTGCAATAAGAAATTTTCACATTTCTTGGATATTTGGCAGGGGAGACGTCATGAACAGGGAAAAAATTTCTAACTCCTATTCCAACCAAACTCTATTTTCTGATGTAAAATCCGACGCTGATCGCGAATACATGTAGCGCTTTTCAAAATTTCAATTAGATCAAAAGTTATTGCAATAAGAAATTTTCACATTTTTTGGATATTTGGCAGGGGAGACGTCATGAACAGGGAAAAAATTTCTAACTCCTATTCCAACCAAACTCTATTTTCTGATGTAAAGTCCGACGCTGATCGCGAATACATGTAGCGCTTTTCAAAATTTCAATTAGATCAAAAGTTATTGCAATAAAAATTTTCACATTTTTTGGATATTTGGCAGGGGAGACGTCATGAACAGGGAAAAAATTTCTAACTCCTATTCCAACCAAACTCTATTTTCTGATGTAAATCCGACGCTGATCGCGAATACATGTAGCGCTTTTCAAAATTTCAATTAGATCAAAAGTTATTGCAATAAGAAATTTTCACATTTTTTGGATATTTGGCAGGGGAGACGTCATGAACAGGGAAAAAATTTCTAACTCCTATTCCAACCAAACTCTATTTTCTGATGTAAAGTCCGACGCTGATCGCGAATACATGTAGCGCTTTTCAAAATTTCAATTAGATCAAAAGTTATTGCAATAAAAATTTTCACATTTTTTGGATATTTGGCAGGGGAGACGTCATGAACAGGGAAAAAATTTCTAACTCCTATTCCAACCAAACTCTATTTTCTGATGTAAAATCCGACGCTGATCGCGAATACATGTAGCGCTTTTCAAAATTTCAATTAGATCAAAAGTTATTGCAATAAGAAATTTTCACATTTTTTGGATATTTGGCAGGGGAGACGTCATGAACAGGGAAAAAATTTCTAACTCCTATTCCAACCAAACTCTATTTTCTGATGTAAAATCCGACGCTGATCGCGAATACATGTAGCGCTTTTCAAAATTTCAATTAGATCAAAAGTTATTGCAATAAGAAATTTTCACATTTTTTGGATATTTGGCAGGGGAGACGTCATGAACAGGGAAAAAATTTCTAACTCCTATTCCAACCAAACTCTATTTTCTGATGTAAAATCCGACGCTGATCGCGAATACATGTAGCGCTTTTCAAAATTTCAATTAGATCAAAAGTTATTGCAATAAGAAATTTTCACATTTCTTGGATATTTGGCAGGGGAGACGTCATGAACAGGGAAAAAATTTCTAACTCCTATTCCAACCAAACTCTATTTTCTGATGTAAAATCCGACGCTGATCGCGAATACATGTAGCGCTTTTCAAAATTTCAATTAGATCAAAAGTTATTGCAATAAGAAATTTTCACATTTCTTGGATATTTGGCAGGGGAGACGTCATGAACAGGGAAAAAATTTCTAACTCCTATTCCAACCAAACTCTATTTTCTGATGTAAAATCCGACGCTGATCGCGAATACATGTAGCGCTTTTCAAAATTTCAATTAGATCAAAAGTTATTGCAATAAGAAATTTTCACATTTTTTGGATATTTGGCAGGGGAGACGTCATGAACAGGGAAAAAATTTCTAACTCCTATTCCAACCAAACTCTATTTTCTGATGTAAAATCCGACGCTGATCGCGAATACATGTAGCGCTTTTCAAAATTTCAATTAGATCAAAAGTTATTGCAATAAGAAATTTTCACATTTTTGGATATTTGGCAGGGGAGACGTCATGAACAGGGAAAAAATTTCTAACTCCTATTCCAACCAAACTCTATTTTCTGATGTAAAATCCGACGCTGATCGCGAATACATGTAGCGCTTTTCAAAATTTCAATTAGATCAAAAGTTATTGCAATAAAAATTTTCACATTTTTTGGATATTTGGCAGGGGAGACGTCATGAACAGGGAAAAAATTTCTAACTCCTATTCCAACCAAACTCTATTTTCTGATGTAAAATCCGACGCTGATCGCGAATACATGTAGCGCTTTTCAAAATTTCAATTAGATCAAAAGTTATTGCAATAAGAAATTTTCACATTTCTTGGATATTTGGCAGGGGAGACGTCATGAACAGGGAAAAAATTTCTAACTCCTATTCCAACCAAACTCTATTTTCTGATGTAAAATCCGACGCTGATCGCGAATACATGTAGCGCTTTTCAAAATTTCAATTAGATCAAAAGTTATTGCAATAAGAAATTTTCACATTTCTTGGATATTTGGCAGGGGAGACGTCATGAACAGGGAAAAAATTTCTAACTCCTATTCCAACCAAACTCTATTTTCTGATGTAAAATCCGACGCTGATCGCGAATACATGTAGCGCTTTTCAAAATTTCAATTAGATCAAAAGTTATTGCAATAAGAAATTTTCACATTTCTTGGATATTTGGCAGGGGAGACGTCATGAACAGGGAAAAAATTTCTAACTCCTATTCCAACCAAACTCTATTTTCTGATGTAAAATCCGACGCTGATCGCGAATACATGTAGCGCTTTTCAAAATTTCAATTAGATCAAAAGTTATTGCAATAAGAAATTTTCACATTTTTTGGATATTTGGCAGGGGAGACGTCATGAACAGGGAAAAAATTTCTAACTCCTATTCCAACCAAACTCTATTTTCTGATGTAAAATCCGACGCTGATCGCGAATACATGTAGCGCTTTTCAAAATTTCAATTAGATCAAAAGTTATTGCAATAAGAAATTTTCACATTTCTTGGATATTTGGCAGGGGAGACGTCATGAACAGGGAAAAAATTTCTAACTCCTATTCCAACCAAACTCTATTTTCTGATGTAAAATCCGACGCTGATCGCGAATACATGTAGCGCTTTTCAAAATTTCAATTAGATCAAAAGTTATTGCAATAAGAAATTTTCACATTTTTTGGATATTTGGCAGGGGAGACGTCATGAACAGGGAAAAAATTTCTAACTCCTATTCCAACCAAACTCTATTTTCTGATGTAAAATCCGACGCTGATCGCGAATACATGTAGCGCTTTTCAAAATTTCAATTAGATCAAAAGTTATTGCAATAAGAAATTTTCACATTTTTTGGATATTTGGCAGGGGAGACGTCATGAACAGGGAAAAAATTTCTAACTCCTATTCCAACCAAACTCTATTTTCTGATGTAAAATCCGACGCTGATCGCGAATACATGTAGCGCTTTTCAAAATTTCAATTAGATCAAAAGTTATTGCAATAAGAAATTTTCACATTTCTTGGATATTTGGCAGGGGAGACGTCATGAACAGGGAAAAAATTTCTAACTCCTATTCCAACCAAACTCTATTTTCTGATGTAAAATCCGACGCTGATCGCGAATACATGTAGCGCTTTTCAAAATTTCAATTAGATCAAAAGTTATTGCAATAAAAATTTTCACATTTTTTGGATATTTGGCAGGGGAGACGTCATGAACAGGGAAAAAATTTCTAACTCCTATTCCAACCAAACTCTATTTTCTGATGTAAAATCCGACGCTGATCGCGAATACATGTAGCGCTTTTCAAAATTTCAATTAGATCAAAAGTTATTGCAATAAGAAATTTTCACATTTTTGGATATTTGGCAGGGGAGACGTCATGAACAGGGAAAAAATTTCTAACTCCTATTCCAACCAAACTCTATTTTCTGATGTAAAATCCGACGCTGATCGCGAATACATGTAGCGCTTTTCAAAATTTCAATTAGATCAAAAGTTATTGCAATAAGAAATTTTCACATTTCTTGGATATTTGGCAGGGGAGACGTCATGAACAGGGAAAAAAT
Source organism: Trichonephila clavata (assembly GCA_019973975.1). Taxonomy (NCBI): domain Eukaryota; kingdom Metazoa; phylum Arthropoda; class Arachnida; order Araneae; family Nephilidae; genus Trichonephila; species Trichonephila clavata. Next base: position 4,788 of record BMAO01030974.1, read on the forward strand.
TTCTAACTCCTATTCCAACCAAACTCTATTTTCTGATGTAAAATCCGACGCTGATCGCGAATACATGTAGCGCTTTTCAAAATTTCAATTAGATCAAAAGTTATTGCAATAAGAAATTTTCACATTTCTTGGATATTTGGCAGGGGAGACGTCATGAACAGGGAAAAAATTTCTAACTCCTATTCCAACCAAACTCTATTTTCTGATGTAAAATCCGACGCTGATCGCGAATACATGTAGCGCTTTTCAAAATTTCAATTAGATCAAAAGTTATTGCAATAAGAAATTTTCACATTTTTTGGATATTTGGCAGGGGAGACGTCATGAACAGGGAAAAAATTTCTAACTCCTATTCCAACCAAACTCTATTTTCTGATGTAAAATCCGACGCTGATCGCGAATACATGTAGCGCTTTTCAAAATTTCAATTAGATCAAAAGTTATTGCAATAAGAAATTTTCACATTTCTTGGATATTTGGCAGGGGAGACGTCATGAACAGGGAAAAAATTTCTAACTCCTATTCCAACCAAACTCTATTTTCTGATGTAAAATCCGACGCTGATCGCGAATACATGTAGCGCTTTTCAAAATTTCAATTAGATCAAAAGTTATTGCAATAAGAAATTTTCACATTTTTTGGATATTTGGCAGGGGAGACGTCATGAACAGGGAAAAAATTTCTAACTCCTATTCCAACCAAACTCTATTTTCTGATGTAAAATCCGACGCTGATCGCGAATACATGTAGCGCTTTTCAAAATTTCAATTAGATCAAAAGTTATTGCAATAAGAAATTTTCACATTTTTTGGATATTTGGCAGGGGAGACGTCATGAACAGGGAAAAAATTTCTAACTCCTATTCCAACCAAACTCTATTTTCTGATGTAAAGTCCGACGCTGATCGCGAATACATGTAGCGCTTTTCAAAATTTCAATTAGATCAAAAGTTATTGCAATAAGAAATTTTCACATTTTTTGGATATTTGGCAGGGGAGACGTCATGAACAGGGAAAAAATTTCTAACTCCTATTCCAACCAAACTCTATTTTCTGATGTAAAATCCGACGCTGATCGCGAATACATGTAGCGCTTTTCAAAATTTCAATTAGATCAAAAGTTATTGCAATAAGAAATTTTCACATTTCTTGGATATTTGGCAGGGGAGACGTCATGAACAGGGAAAAAATTTCTAACTCCTATTCCAACCAAACTCTATTTTCTGATGTAAAGTCCGACGCTGATCGCGAATACATGTAGCGCTTTTCAAAATTTCAATTAGATCAAAAGTTATTGCAATAAGAAATTTTCACATTTCTTGGATATTTGGCAGGGGAGACGTCATGAACAGGGAAAAAATTTCTAACTCCTATTCCAACCAAACTCTATTTTCTGATGTAAAATCCGACGCTGATCGCGAATACATGTAGCGCTTTTCAAAATTTCAATTAGATCAAAAGTTATTGCAATAAGAAATTTTCACATTTCTTGGATATTTGGCAGGGGAGACGTCATGAACAGGGAAAAAATTTCTAACTCCTATTCCAACCAAACTCTATTTTCTGATGTAAAATCCGACGCTGATCGCGAATACATGTAGCGCTTTTCAAAATTTCAATTAGATCAAAAGTTATTGCAATAAGAAATTTTCACATTTTTTGGATATTTGGCAGGGGAGACGTCATGAACAGGGAAAAAATTTCTAACTCCTATTCCAACCAAACTCTATTTTCTGATGTAAAGTCCGACGCTGATCGCGAATACATGTAGCGCTTTTCAAAATTTCAATTAGATCAAAAGTTATTGCAATAAGAAATTTTCACATTTTTTGGATATTTGGCAGGGGAGACGTCATGAACAGGGAAAAAATTTCTAACTCCTATTCCAACCAAACTCTATTTTCTGATGTAAAATCCGACGCTGATCGCGAATACATGTAGCGCTTTTCAAAATTTCAATTAGATCAAAAGTTATTGCAATAAGAAATTTTCACATTTTTTGGATATTTGGCAGGGGAGACGTCATGAACAGGGAAAAAATTTCTAACTCCTATTCCAACCAAACTCTATTTTCTGATGTAAAATCCGACGCTGATCGCGAATACATGTAGCGCTTTTCAAAATTTCAATTAGATCAAAAGTTATTGCAATAAGAAATTTTCACATTTTTTGGATATTTGGCAGGGGAGACGTCATGAACAGGGAAAAAATTTCTAACTCCTATTCCAACCAAACTCTATTTTCTGATGTAAAATCCGACGCTGATCGCGAATACATGTAGCGCTTTTCAAAATTTCAATTAGATCAAAAGTTATTGCAATAAGAAATTTTCACATTTCTTGGATATTTGGCAGGGGAGACGTCATGAACAGGGAAAAAATTTCTAACTCCTATTCCAACCAAACTCTATTTTCTGATGTAAAATCCGACGCTGATCGCGAATACATGTAGCGCTTTTCAAAATTTCAATTAGATCAAAAGTTATTGCAATAAGAAATTTTCACATTTTTTGGATATTTGGCAGGGGAGACGTCATGAACAGGGAAAAAATTTCTAACTCCTATTCCAACCAAACTCTATTTTCTGATGTAAAATCCGACGCTGATCGCGAATACATGTAGCGCTTTTCAAAATTTCAATTAGATCAAAAGTTATTGCAATAAGAAATTTTCACATTTTTTGGATATTTGGCAGGGGAGACGTCATGAACAGGGAAAAAATTTCTAACTCCTATTCCAACCAAACTCTATTTTCTGATGTAAAGTCCGACGCTGATCGCGAATACATGTAGCGCTTTTCAAAATTTCAATTAGATCAAAAGTTATTGCAATAAGAAATTTTCACATTTCTTGGATATTTGGCAGGGGAGACGTCATGAACAGGGAAAAAATTTCTAACTCCTATTCCAACCAAACTCTATTTTCTGATGTAAAATCCGACGCTGATCGCGAATACATGTAGCGCTTTTCAAAATTTCAATTAGATCAAAAGTTATTGCAATAAGAAATTTTCACATTTTTTGGATATTTGGCAGGGGAGACGTCATGAACAGGGAAAAAATTTCTAACTCCTATTCCAACCAAACTCTATTTTCTGATGTAAAATCCGACGCTGATCGCGAATACATGTAGCGCTTTTCAAAATTTCAATTAGATCAAAAGTTATTGCAATAAGAAATTTTCACATTTCTTGGATATTTGGCAGGGGAGACGTCATGAACAGGGAAAAAATTTCTAACTCCTATTCCAACCAAACTCTATTTTCTGATGTAAAATCCGACGCTGATCGCGAATACATGTAGCGCTTTTCAAAATTTCAATTAGATCAAAAGTTATTGCAATAAGAAATTTTCACATTTTTTGGATATTTGGCAGGGGAGACGTCATGAACAGGGAAAAAATTTCTAACTCCTATTCCAACCAAACTCTATTTTCTGATGTAAAATCCGACGCTGATCGCGAATACATGTAGCGCTTTTCAAAATTTCAATTAGATCAAAAGTTATTGCAATAAAAATTTTCACATTTTTTGGATATTTGGCAGGGGAGACGTCATGAACAGGGAAAAAATTTCTAACTCCTATTCCAACCAAACTCTATTTTCTGATGTAAAATCCGACGCTGATCGCGAATACATGTAGCGCTTTTCAAAATTTCAATTAGATCAAAAGTTATTGCAATAAGAAATTTTCACATTTCTTGGATATTTGGCAGGGGAGACGTCATGAACAGGGAAAAAATTTCTAACTCCTATTCCAACCAAACTCTATTTTCTGATGTAAAATCCGACGCTGATCGCGAATACATGTAGCGCTTTTCAAAATTTCAATTAGATCAAAAGTTATTGCAATAAGAAATTTTCACATTTCTTGGATATTTGGCAGGGGAGACGTCATGAACAGGGAAAAAATTTCTAACTCCTATTCCAACCAAACTCTATTTTCTGATGTAAAATCCGACGCTGATCGCGAATACATGTAGCGCTTTTCAAAATTTCAATTAGATCAAAAGTTATTGCAATAAAAATTTTCACATTTTTGGATATTTGGCAGGGGAGACGTCATGAACAGGGAAAAAATTTCTAACTCCTATTCCAACCAAACTCTATTTTCTGATGTAAAATCCGACGCTGATCGCGAATACATGTAGCGCTTTTCAAAATTTCAATTAGATCAAAAGTTATTGCAATAAGAAATTTTCACATTTCTTGGATATTTGGCAGGGGAGACGTCATGAACAGGGAAAAAATTTCTAACTCCTATTCCAACCAAACTCTATTTTCTGATGTAAAATCCGACGCTGATCGCGAATACATGTAGCGCTTTTCAAAATTTCAATTAGATCAAAAGTTATTGCAATAAAAATTTTCACATTTTTTGGATATTTGGCAGGGGAGACGTCATGAACAGGGAAAAAATTTCTAACTCCTATTCCAACCAAACTCTATTTTCTGATGTAAAGTCCGACGCTGATCGCGAATACATGTAGCGCTTTTCAAAATTTCAATTAGATCAAAAGTTATTGCAATAAGAAATTTTCACATTTTTTGGATATTTGGCAGGGGAGACGTCATGAACAGGGAAAAAATTTCTAACTCCTATTCCAACCAAACTCTATTTTCTGATGTAAAATCCGACGCTGATCGCGAATACATGTAGCGCTTTTCAAAATTTCAATTAGATCAAAAGTTATTGCAATAAGAAATTTTCACATTTTTTGGATATTTGGCAGGGGAGACGTCATGAACAGGGAAAAAATTTCTAACTCCTATTCCAACCAAACTCTATTTTCTGATGTAAAGTCCGACGCTGATCGCGAATACATGTAGCGCTTTTCAAAATTTCAATTAGATCAAAAGTTATTGCAATAAAAATTTTCACATTTTTTGGATATTTGGCAGGGGAGACGTCATGAACAGGGAAAAAATTTCTAACTCCTATTCCAACCAAACTCTATTTTCTGATGTAAAATCCGACGCTGATCGCGAATACATGTAGCGCTTTTCAAAATTTCAATTAGATCAAAAGTTATTGCAATAAGAAATTTTCACATTTCTTGGATATTTGGCAGGGGAGACGTCATGAACAGGGAAAAAATTTCTAACTCCTATTCCAACCAAACTCTATTTTCTGATGTAAAGTCCGACGCTGATCGCGAATACATGTAGCGCTTTTCAAAATTTCAATTAGATCAAAAGTTATTGCAATAAAAATTTTCACATTTTTTGGATATTTGGCAGGGGAGACGTCATGAACAGGGAAAAAATTTCTAACTCCTATTCCAACCAAACTCTATTTTCTGATGTAAAATCCGACGCTGATCGCGAATACATGTAGCGCTTTTCAAAATTTCAATTAGATCAAAAGTTATTGCAATAAGAAATTTTCACATTTCTTGGATATTTGGCAGGGGAGACGTCATGAACAGGGAAAAAATTTCTAACTCCTATTCCAACCAAACTCTATTTTCTGATGTAAAGTCCGACGCTGATCGCGAATACATGTAGCGCTTTTCAAAATTTCAATTAGATCAAAAGTTATTGCAATAAAAATTTTCACATTTTTTGGATATTTGGCAGGGGAGACGTCATGAACAGGGAAAAAATTTCTAACTCCTATTCCAACCAAACTCTATTTTCTGATGTAAAATCCGACGCTGATCGCGAATACATGTAGCGCTTTTCAAAATTTCAATTAGATCAAAAGTTATTGCAATAAGAAATTTTCACATTTCTTGGATATTTGGCAGGGGAGACGTCATGAACAGGGAAAAAATTTCTAACTCCTATTCCAACCAAACTCTATTTTCTGATGTAAAATCCGACGCTGATCGCGAATACATGTAGCGCTTTTCAAAATTTCAATTAGATCAAAAGTTATTGCAATAAGAAATTTTCACATTTCTTGGATATTTGGCAGGGGAGACGTCATGAACAGGGAAAAAATTTCTAACTCCTATTCCAACCAAACTCTATTTTCTGATGTAAAATCCGACGCTGATCGCGAATACATGTAGCGCTTTTCAAAATTTCAATTAGATCAAAAGTTATTGCAATAAGAAATTTTCACATTTCTTGGATATTTGGCAGGGGAGACGTCATGAACAGGGAAAAAATTTCTAACTCCTATTCCAACCAAACTCTATTTTCTGATGTAAAGTCCGACGCTGATCGCGAATACATGTAGCGCTTTTCAAAATTTCAATTAGATCAAAAGTTATTGCAATAAGAAATTTTCACATTTTTTGGATATTTGGCAGGGGAGACGTCATGAACAGGGAAAAAATTTCTAACTCCTATTCCAACCAAACTCTATTTTCTGATGTAAAATCCGACGCTGATCGCGAATACATGTAGCGCTTTTCAAAATTTCAATTAGATCAAAAGTTATTGCAATAAGAAATTTTCACATTTCTTGGATATTTGGCAGGGGAGACGTCATGAACAGGGAAAAAATTTCTAACTCCTATTCCAACCAAACTCTATTTTCTGATGTAAAATCCGACGCTGATCGCGAATACATGTAGCGCTTTTCAAAATTTCAATTAGATCAAAAGTTATTGCAATAAGAAATTTTCACATTTTTTGGATATTTGGCAGGGGAGACGTCATGAACAGGGAAAAAATTTCTAACTCCTATTCCAACCAAACTCTATTTTCTGATGTAAAATCCGACGCTGATCGCGAATACATGTAGCGCTTTTCAAAATTTCAATTAGATCAAAAGTTATTGCAATAAGAAATTTTCACATTTTTTGGATATTTGGCAGGGGAGACGTCATGAACAGGGAAAAAATTTCTAACTCCTATTCCAACCAAACTCTATTTTCTGATGTAAAGTCCGACGCTGATCGCGAATACATGTAGCGCTTTTCAAAATTTCAATTAGATCAAAAGTTATTGCAATAAGAAATTTTCACATTTTTTGGATATTTGGCAGGGGAGACGTCATGAACAGGGAAAAAATTTCTAACTCCTATTCCAACCAAACTCTATTTTCTGATGTAAAATCCGACGCTGATCGCGAATACATGTAGCGCTTTTCAAAATTTCAATTAGATCAAAAGTTATTGCAATAAGAAATTTTCACATTTTTTGGATATTTGGCAGGGGAGACGTCATGAACAGGGAAAAAATTTCTAACTCCTATTCCAACCAAACTCTATTTTCTGATGTAAAATCCGACGCTGATCGCGAATACATGTAGCGCTTTTCAAAATTTCAATTAGATCAAAAGTTATTGCAATAAGAAATTTTCACATTTTTTGGATATTTGGCAGGGGAGACGTCATGAACAGGGAAAAAATTTCTAACTCCTATTCCAACCAAACTCTATTTTCTGATGTAAAATCCGACGCTGATCGCGAATACATGTAGCGCTTTTCAAAATTTCAATTAGATCAAAAGTTATTGCAATAAGAAATTTTCACATTTCTTGGATATTTGGCAGGGGAGACGTCATGAACAGGGAAAAAATTTCTAACTCCTATTCCAACCAAACTCTATTTTCTGATGTAAATCCGACGCTGATCGCGAATACATGTAGCGCTTTTCAAAATTTCAATTAGATCAAAAGTTATTGCAATAAGAAATTTTCACATTTTTTGGATATTTGGCAGGGGAGACGTCATGAACAGGGAAAAAATTTCTAACTCCTATTCCAACCAAACTCTATTTTCTGATGTAAAGTCCGACGCTGATCGCGAATACATGTAGCGCTTTTCAAAATTTCAATTAGATCAAAAGTTATTGCAATAAGAAATTTTCACATTTTTTGGATATTTGGCAGGGGAGACGTCATGAACAGGGAAAAAATTTCTAACTCCTATTCCAACCAAACTCTATTTTCTGATGTAAAATCCGACGCTGATCGCGAATACATGTAGCGCTTTTCAAAATTTCAATTAGATCAAAAGTTATTGCAATAAGAAATTTTCACATTTCTTGGATATTTGGCAGGGGAGACGTCATGAACAGGGAAAAAATTTCTAACTCCTATTCCAACCAAACTCTATTTTCTGATGTAAAATCCGACGCTGATCGCGAATACATGTAGCGCTTTTCAAAATTTCAATTAGATCAAAAGTTATTGCAATAAGAAATTTTCACATTTTTTGGATATTTGGCAGGGGAGACGTCATGAACAGGGAAAAAATTTCTAACTCCTATTCCAACCAAACTCTATTTTCTGATGTAAAATCCGACGCTGATCGCGAATACATGTAGCGCTTTTCAAAATTTCAATTAGATCAAAAGTTATTGCAATAAAAATTTTCACATTTTTTGGATATTTGGCAGGGGAGACGTCATGAACAGGGAAAAAATTTCTAACTCCTATTCCAACCAAACTCTATTTTCTGATGTAAATCCGACGCTGATCGCGAATACATGTAGCGCTTTTCAAAATTTCAATTAGATCAAAAGTTATTGCAATAAGAAATTTTCACATTTTTTGGATATTTGGCAGGGGAGACGTCATGAACAGGGAAAAAATTTCTAACTCCTATTC
>BMAO01030975.1:0-17218 GCA_019973975.1 Trichonephila clavata
ACGACACCCTTTTACGGCTCAAGTGGCGTCAGGTTTAATTATAATGAAATTTTTACGCAAATTATCCTCCTACCTTGATTCGAAAACCTAATCAAATGGAATGGTGTCGATTCATGAGTCGACATTTAAAGGAGGTATTTTTACCTTCTGAATGGGCTTTTAATTTATTGTACACCTTTCCAGCCTGTTATATTGGCAAAAAGGACCAAGACTCGCCTGATTTATACCGAGGACGATATGTATCAAATCCCTTGCATTTCACCTTTAGAGCGCATTCTGAACATCCACGATACAATGGTCTCCTTTTAAAACATGAACGAGGAGATTGGACGTTGAAGTTTGCTCCCGAATATGATATAAATACCTATCTGTCCATTGCCAATCCTCGAATGGTACCCTTCTTGGACGATCCCGTCGTGAAAATGTTGGAGCAAGGTTACATGAGTAAAGATCCCATTTATGATCAAAACGTCTTGTATCGCCATCAGGAACGGGATCGTAAACACAATAACGAACCCACCTTTTGAAAAGACAAGATGAAACGAAATCTCGAGGAAGAGGAGTCGGACGATGAATGCCCTCCCCCTAAACTGGCTCGTCGGGAAGAAACGGATATTTTGCAAGATTTGCGAAAAGGACTGACAGAAACAGATAATGATTCCATTAATCGAGAACTTTTAGAAACTCAAAAGCAATATTTTATCATGTATATGGAAAAATTAATGCATCAAATTCCCATGGGAAAAGCAGTGATTGAAACGGTTCGTAAGAATGGACAGGAAAATAATTTCATGTGCATGTATGCAGCCTCCAAGACGATTATTCAAGCTCTGATGAATGTAAAACAGAGTAAAGCGATTAAATCGGTTGTGGATATGATTTTAGGAGGGGCTTGTCGATATGTGCATGAAAAGGTAGTATCCCCCATGTTAAATAACGTAGTACATCATCAACATTTGAAGCGAGCCTATCAAGTGTATCAAAGTAGTGTCAAAACGGAAGAAAATGATGCTGAACTAGAAATGAGGTGCCTATTGCATTGTATTCATGAAGTGTTGGAAAGAGAAGAGCAATGTGTTAAATTGGTACATCCTTTTCAAGCTCAAATGACCCAGCAAATGAAAGCCATTAGTGAGTATGTTGTTGCGTTGTTGGTCTCTGTAACAGATCCAAAAGATGACAGTGGATCAAATGAAATTGTCTTGCACTCGGCAACAGCAAAGGAATAGTAATGCAAAAAAAAAAAAAAAAAAAAATTTTTTTTTTTTTTTTTTTTTTTTTTGCATTATTATCCCTTTGCTGTCGCCGAGTGTAACAAACATTTTTTACAGTTGTATTGCAACAATTTGACCCATACATTTTACTCGACTGAGGGCCGTGTACACCAAATTCAAGTCTCGACTCCCATTAAAGTTCATGGCGATAGCATCGTCATCCATCGTATCTCCTTGAAATTTGTGAATAGTTCCAGCAAATCCTACTACAATAGGAAATTCTCCTCGAAAATTTCTTTGCACTTGTATCAAAACCTTTTTTACGGGATCCATGCATTCAATGCAATCTTGTTCAGCATTATACTTTTCAAACATTAAAGGAGTGCCGTTTGAAGCTAAAGATACACCATTTTGAACAATAAATATGTGGCATCCTACTTTCACATCCACATAGGTTGTCCCCATGCCTTCTTTCGTTTTGGTCCATAAACGGATCCGTGGTCCTTGAATCAAACGTTTCAAATAAAAATTGTTGTACGCTTCCACGGTGGATTTCAGATAGGCCAATGCTCGAGTACATTTTTGTAAAAGGGTTGTATCAATATGCTCCACAATGGGAAATGTTCCACAAATGTAGGTAAATAAACCCGTTTCGTCATTTGTATCCACATAGAAACGCAACTGTTGAATAATGGATTCATATTCGGGAGAAAACCGTTTACTTTCCTTTAAATTAATGCGTTTAATGGGTATATCGAGAGATACGCTAAATACGTTATTATTGGTTTTTACCGGTCGCAATTGGTTGGGATCTCCCATAGCGACAAACAAAATGGGTTTCGGGCGGCGAAAAAAATATTGTATGATCCAATGTGCCAACCAAAAACTCACCATTCCAATTTCATCCACCACGATAATATCGGGTTGCTGCAGACAATCAAATGTTTCCAACAATTTTGCACTTTTTTCCAAACACGCAGCCTCGTCCGTTTCGTGTTGCAATTCCTTTTCTAATGTATGCAAGACTGAACCAGGTTTCCACCCTAGTTTTAGAGCCGAATGAATTGTTTGCCCTCCAATACGTTGCGCCACTCGAGCGGTGGGAGCCATACGTAATTGTGGAACCGATATACGATCGAGACAACTCGTAACGGTAAAAGTTTTTCCAGATCCAGGGCCACCTGCCACCAAAACCACTGCATGTTGACGATTTAATAACCACTCGTGAACCAAGAAAGGAAACGTTTGTTGAGACCGAGTCAGCGTTTCAACATGTTTGTCGAACCCCACATGATAGACGGGCAATTCCCACGAGTGACTCATGGTTGTCCCAACTGTACGCCCAAAGTGATTACTTTGGTGTTGGTCAGCGACCAGCAACGTATAGAATATACACTCTTAGTATGCGAACGTGTGGCCGTATCATACGTAATGGACTTGTATGCTTTGTTTACGGGGGTGAATGCACCTCCAATGCCAAATACTCCTTTAAAATCAGTCAACACGTTAAGAGTGCACGATATCCTGGAACCTTACAAATGGTTACAATGTATTCAGTGGACACGTTATCAACGGCAAGGTCAAAAAGTGAGCATGGAATGGTTTATAGCTCGACCCAACAACTCGGGATTTTATTATTCTTTGGGAGAAGGAGGATCCTTGCTGGTATCTCGAGAAAATAATATGGAAATGATTCAAATTCACCCAGAAACCGTACGTGCAACAGCAGGTCTCTCTCTTGACTTTTGCACAAGACCCACACTCCAGCAAATAGACTTGCAAATATAAATCGTAATAAATGTGTGCTTCCTTTTAAATCATACAGGCTTAAAAAAAAAAAAAAAAAAAAAAAATTTTTTTTTTTTTTTTTTTTTTTTATATAATTAAACATTGTTTGTAACTTTTATTATGAATTCTTTGTTCAAGAAAATCAATACACATTTTGAGTTTCTTCATTTGTTTCTTGGTTAAACTCAATTGCAGCAGGCAATGATTCGTTTTGCATAAACATCATTTCCATATGGGGTTGAATAGCAGATTCCTGAAAAATTATAATGTTTTTAATCTTTCCCCCAATTTTGTACTTGTCCTCTCCAAAAGTCGTGCGACTGTAAATTTGCACTTGACAAATGGCTAAAAATGTTCCAATGCTTTCCAAAATCGGTTCCAGTTGCTTTTTGAATGCATTGGTCATGTTTTCTCCATCAAATACGCGTGTAGTCATGACGCACCAGTTTCGATGCACGTCGCAAGGCATATGATATTTTTGGTGAGCAGTTCTGCATGTGTTGCACAAAAGTGGGCTACAAGTTTCCTTAAATAACCGAGCTGCATCGTGCAACTTTTGTTGTGAAGTTTCTCGCATGGCATGTCCAATCAATGTTAAAGGTGGGCATTCCTTGGCGATAAAGTTTAAATCTCCCTGAAATCCTTCAGAATCTTGAGATTTGGTCCTATCACACGACATGAGAGCCATCACCATGACTTTGTAGGAATTGAAAGGATTAGCAATATTTTTGACATAGGCTTTATCCACATGACAAGCATGACCTTTGGAAAAGGAAACTTGCTTCTCCACGTGCATTTGATGCACTGGATAACCTTCCAATTTCTTTTCCCAGTCTGGATCAACAAGATTTAACATACCAGATTCAGTAGCCATATCATCAATTGCTTTTTTCAAGACGGGAACGTTTAAAGTATTGTGGATTAGTTGAGAGTATTCCATGTTGGCAAGACTTTATTCACAAGTGGGTAGATGCCAAAGAAAAAAGAATATATGGAGCATTATTGCTCTGTCAATCCTTTATACACTATAATGTAAAAAAAAAAAAAAAAAAAAAAAATTTTTTTTTTTTTTTTTTTTTACGATTATGTTTTGGTTTTTTCTTTAGGTTCATTCATGCGCATTATCAATCTCCAAGTATCTTTCCTTAAATTTTCTTCACCCTTCCCCTTTAAATTATCTCTTGGATAATTGCGTATATCCCACTCAAACGCATTAGCCATTACGGTTGGTGTTCCCTGGTGTAGGTTTACATAACCTCGTAAGCGTTGCTGATGGCGAATTTGTCTTCGGAAGCGATCGTAATATTTAACTTTACTTCCTTTCGGATACTTTTTACCAACCATTGCTATTCTTGTTTTCTTTGGAGAAACATTTTCAAGAGGATATTCTCGTTTGCCAAGTAATGAGTTTGGATTGTTAGCATTACTTCCAGGCATAGGTGTCTGTTGCTCAGCATTTGTTTCCATGGCCTCGTAGTAATCTTGATTTTCATCTCCCAATTCATTGTTTGGTTTCTCCTCTAAATCATCCATTGTTTGATCCTCATCTGTATTGAAATTATTTTCATCCTCCAAGTAATTCACTGGCTTATTGTCCTTCTGTTCCTCATTCATTGGCTGATTATCGTCAATTTGTTCCCATTTTGTTGTATTCTTATGATCCCTTTCATCACTCACCTCTTCATTTTTAACCATGTACTTTGCTCCAGAAGCATGATCCATCACTTGATTTTTGAAAACAAAGTGATGAGTCTGGAAACAATATTATACAGTTATCCATGGATACCTTACAATGATACCTTTTTTCATTCCCGCCTCGTCTTACCCTACCCCAAAAACATGATTTTTACCGCTCAGTTACTCTCTCATGTCATGTCCTTACCAGTTTATCAAAAGTATCCTTATGCGGAGCGCTTTCCAGCACAATCTTTACAAAATGTGGATTGGGAGCACTCTTTGATTGTGTTTAATCACGATTCTCAAGTGGTATTGGCTCCTGAACCAGTTTTAATCCTTATTCAACTCGATCGGAGACTAGATTTTCAGAAAGCCAAACAAGTTATTTTTGGACCGTTTCGCATCTTTCCCTTTCAATTGTTTCAATCCCAGTGGGTATGGATCCTTGGTCTTGTGATGAGTTGGACCCTCATGACCGTTTTGTCAACTTTAATACAACGCAAGCCTTATCGGTTGGAGTTGTCCAGTAAACCTTTAACAGGTTCACCACGTCCTCGTGCATAAACACGGCTCGTTCGGCTTGTTCAGGAGTTACAGGCTCTCGAGTCATGTTCCGATAGGTGGTCTCTGCTCTTTGATAACAATTCCACGAATAACGAGGGGTGCATAAGGCCGTGAGAAGCATATTACGATCAAATTGATCATACACTGAATTTTCCAAATACTTTTGGGGAAAGGAGGAGAGAGTGTAATAATCTCGAAGCCATAAAAAGGTGATCCAAAATCCTTCCACGAGAGAAGCATCCAAATGAGACGGAGATTTGTAGCGTAAACATTGACTCACTTGTTCAATAAAACGAGCCAGGATGGAAACGGGGTGGCTCATGGGAATATGCTCTTCTTTGCTCTCGTCTTCCAACATTAAACATTGGTTAATGGTGGGGTAATTGATGGGAGTAATGCTCACCAACGCGGGAATAAAATCATTTCCAAACAAAAAGGAACAAATTTCCAAATGCATCACGGGATAAGGCAGCCATTCTCGCACTAAACGCGTCACGGGATAATATTTTCCATAACGGTAAATTTGAATGCTGTCGTATCGATCCAAGCGCATGAGGCTCAACACAAACACATCTTGGTCTTCACTCACCACAAGAGGATGTCGGCATTGATCAGGATGCAAAGCTTCGGCGATGTGAAACAATTTATGTTCACCTTCTCCTGGTACGTTGCATCCACTCACAATAACATTAATGTGTTGAACATTTTTAAAATGATACCGTTTCAAACGTTCCACAAGATAATGTTGAACCTTAAGAGCAATGATATTGGTTCCAAATAAAACGGACCGATATTTGGATATTCCTTCGAGAGACACATTACGTTGTTCTCCTTCCTTCTTGGTCCTGCGTTCCCGTTGAGTCGGCCATTTCATAGGAACCCCTTCTCCGTCAAAAGATAAAATGAGGGTGAGGCGTTCCACAGAAGCATGAGATAAAAATATATTCAGGTTATGAACCAGTTTACACCAGACGACATGGCACATTTCCCGAAATAATTTGGGTTCATCTGTCTCCAAGGCCGTATTGAGGGCAACGTGCAACAGGGATTGAATATCATACAAAATGGAATCAAAAGGTTGCGGTACAGAAGGCGGTTCTTCGTTGGGTTCATGCAGTTTATTTATTAACATGCAAAAGTTGGTGATGCCCATACTGAAAAATACTCTAAGCAAGCTCAGCTCTTGTCTGATACTTGAAGCATAAGGCTAAAAAAAAAAAAAAAAAATTTTTTTTTTTTTTTTTTTTTTAGAATAGTAAGATTTACAAAAATGTTTGTCGTATACATTTTACTTTTCATGTCCATGTATGCTCTTCATTGTCTTATGGCACGCAATTTGATTATGTATTATACAGCTCAACCTCAGCCGTTTCATTGGAATTTACTTCGTTGGAATCAAGATGTCCAGTTCCTTCTTGACCGAATGGTTTGAGCAGCTTTTGTTTGGACACACCCGTCCATGCATTTTGGATCCTCCTCCTTGCTTGTATCAGCTCATTTGTCGTTTGGAAGCCGATGGTATTCAATGGAAAGATATGATACGGTATGGTGGCCTCACCCTGTTTCGATATCAAATTCAGGGTGATTTGGATGTCTTGATGGATTACTTGGATCAAACGTTTCTTGAAGATCAAAAAAATGTGCCTGTACCCGCTTTTCGTTCAAGAGTTGTGACCACTCTTTTCAATCAATTGTTGGCATGTTTTGCTCGTCAAAAGGATATTCAAACGTTGGACATGGAAAATGACACCACCACTTTAAATTTGATCCTTTCTAATCCTGATAAACGAGGCCCCTTTCAATACCATTCCCCTCGTTTTTGGGGGGAATTGGCTCGGCAATGGATTCTGAAACGACGTCCTCTTCCCAAAGAATTGGCTCCTTTACCCCATCCATCTTCAATAGATGTGAAACGGACGGTTCGATTGTATGATGTAACATGTAAAGCTCGTGGAGAAAACATGGATCCCTTATCCATGTATTTAGTTCCAGCTTCTGAATATGTCAATGCCGTTCATTTTCAATCGGTTACACTTTTAGAAGCCTTTGTACACTCCAGACCCAACCATGCTTTGTCTGAAGCCGTGGAACGACTTGTGCTAAAGGCTCTGGATCAATTTTTAAATGGACACTATCCTTCCTGTTTAAATCATAAAAACGAGAAATTGGACAGTTTTTTACAAAATGTCACTGTGGTTGATGGTTCAATCCCAGAGGCTTCTATTACGCTGTCTCCCCCTCCTAAAGTGGTTAATGTCTTTCAACGTTTGTTGGTCATGTCTCAATTGGATGATTTGTGGCAAACCCCATCCAGTCCTTTGGAAGAGGACTCTTCTTGTGTCGCCACCGATGTGATGCATTTGACAGAGAAATTACACATGGCCGAACGGCAAAATGCCCTGTTGTTGAAACATGTAGAGTGCCAATAAACGGGTAGCATAACGCGCACATTTAGAGGGTTTCACATGCCACGGACATGGATCAGCCACAATGTGAGGATACATGAGAGCCAGCCGTCTTAGGGACGGTACACCACAAAGTTCCACATTAATCAAATGAGGGAGCTTGGTTTGACTCAAAATATCCATTTGATAACTATCTCCTTTGCAACCAAACACAATATCCGTGTGAGGAAACTGTGCTTGTAGTTGTTGGTAACGAACTTGTAAAAAATGCAAAATATTGGCCAGAGGCGTTCCATTTAAAGTCGTCATGATGGCATCCGGTCGAGCATAAGGGAATAATTTAATGGCCTCGGAATACGAGTAAGGACTCGTCACTTGAAAGAAAATTTCATAACCCGTCACATCCACATAGCCCAATTCCAAAGGAATATACTGTCGGTCTAAAACAACTCCGGTCGTATGAATCAGAGCGTGGACTGCCATACTACTTGCTTTCAAAAATAAGAAACAAGAATCATGAAATTTGGAATCAAAACCATAATCATTGGAGCCGTTTTGATGATGTTGGTTGTATCGGTTGTGATACAAAGTTATGTCATGTATCAGATGAGTAACGCTACGTTGTACGAGATAGATAGTACTACGCAGGCGATAAAAACGAAGGGGGTGGAAGCTCAAAAGTTTTGGATCAGTAATCGAATACTCTTTGTAGGACCTACCGTTGGAAATTTGATTGGTATGGTGTTGCTGGGAATCTTGTACGTGATGGCTTAATAAAGAAACACAAATATGAATCTCAAAACAATTTTGATCACAGCTCTCTTGGTAGTTATTTTGATGAGTTTGATGAGCTTTGGGTATATCACCTACGCAATTTATTCTGAACAAGCTTCAAAGAAAGGTGCAGAACTCTTGAAAGATAAACAGCTCCTCTTTTACGTACAGATGGTATTGAGTCTGTTGAGCTTTGGTTTGGGTGTTGGAATCTTTTTCAAAGCATGAATCTCAAACTAGTCCAACATCAAGTATTTAAAACTATAATGAAAAAAAAAAAAAATTTTTTTTTTTTCCTTAATTTAATTTAATTTAATTTTCTGGAGCATGTGCAACTTTTTGTTTCTTGCTGGGTGGTTGACGGACATTTCTTCCCCGTCTTCTTTTTACATGATCATTCAAACTAAATGTATATTTTACTCCCTTTTCCACCAACATTAATATTTTTCGAGGTTCCCCTTGGGCTCGTGTCTTGTGCCAAAACAACAATTCGGCTTGTACAAATTGTTTCCATCGTTGCGTATTCAGCACCTTATCACACATGTCCAGAGGTACTTCGGGCAATTTCCAAAAAGCCATATTCATTAACATGCAAAACATTTTCTTTTGGCTCATAAATAATTGTTCATAGTTTACCCACTGGCATTCTTGAGCATCCATCACCCATTTACTCGCCTCTCGTTGAGCCACATCTGCTCGACTATAGGTGTATTCAATAAAATCATTCGCTTTTTCGGGGTATTTCTGGAGCACGTGCACAGCCACGCAACTTTTTGATTTGTAATCACTCAAATGCTTCGTCTTGCGGTAAATGGAATATTTTTTAGCATCTCTACATTTGTAATGGGCCTCTTGAGTAATGTAGACCCATAAAATCCATCCACGACTGGACAAGGACAAATGGTCTTCCCTCCACGCAAACGATTCCTTCTCGAGAGGTGTGGAAAACATAAAGTGCCACACGTTTTCCAACACCAATTGCGATATAAATTCAATGAGTTCATTGATGCGTTTTTGAAAGCCTTTGGTCACAGTCGTTCCCTTTTGCGTCTCGTAAATGTACCGTTTTCGGGACAAGACGAGTAACCGCTTCATCCGTTGCTCAAATTTGAGCTCCACATGTTTCAAATTTAAGTAGGCATTGACGGCATGACAATCATTGTTGGGCCAATGTTGCACCATCAAACTGTCCGTGTCTGCATAACAAATGAGATAATTTAAACGTTTCAAGTAATGATAAGAGCCTAGTAATTGATAGCGGGCCAACGTGACAATCGTCATGGCAATGGGTAGGTAGGCCAAGCATGAATCTTTATTGGCCATGACGCCATAGAGGGAATTGACTAAAATTTTGATGCATAATTGAGCATTGTAATGATACACGTCTTTGGTTTGTTTGTATTGCCCCTGATGATGTTTGCGCAAATCAATAAAATGTTTTACGATATGCGGTAAAAAGGCCTCGGTTTGCTCATTAATCACGATGGCAAACGCATCTTTTTCAGGATTAAAAGGGGGATAATGAAAAACTTGGCTCTCTCCGAATGTGTCCATTTCAAAATCACGTTCCCCGTGGACACGGTAAGCAATACTCGTCATGTGTTGAGCGGGGAGACACGCCAACCAATCTTCTCGGGTCATGATGGTGCATGTTCCATAACAGAGGTTACTACTCAATAAGGCGCTGGGGTACATGCTGGCAAAATCCATCACAGATACATTTTCGTACGCTTTTTCTGGAATGCAATAATTTAAAGCCCCTTGGTACGTTTGGTTTTTGGTGACCAAAACAGAGGCATACTTTTGAATATCAATCGGACTCTTTAAGAAATGAGTATTGACAAAAAACCCCAAACACGTGCCATACGTTTTAAACAATTCCAACAGGAAACTAGAATTACCCATATGGAGGGCTTGAACTGCATTCCACGCAGTAAAATTGGCCCGCTCCACTAAAAAGGACAATACCATTTCTTTTTCAAATAAACGATAGACTAGAAAGGAATCTTTTAAACAATATTGCATATACTCTTTAAAAGTACCAAATTGGGCCGGAGGGACACGACGTGGTTTCAAAATGTGATAACATTCTTCTGCAGAATTCTGTTGAAGTAACTGAGCCGTCACATGAGGATGGACGTACCAAGACCATAGGCCCGTGGATTGAATGGGTACTTTGGTTTCATTCAGTTTCATGCGGGCCACGTCATCCAATTTAAATCCGGGTAAATCATAACTGGAAAAAATTCGGAAATAAAAATACAAATCCAACACCATTTTTTTCTGAAACGTAGTGACAATGGTGGTTCCTACTCGAATGGATGAATAATGCCGCAAAATGGAATACATTTGCAACCAGAGTAAACGAGTAAATAAACACGGTAAATCAAATCCATTGATATTGTAGCCCGTCAAGATTTGGCAATCTTGAATCAGGACGTGAAAATCATTCAAAAGTTGACGTTCAGACGTATAAGCATGAGCTCGGTCCATGTCCAACGGAGGAGCCTCACAAGGCAATCGATACAAGAGCCATGATCGCAAGCCTTGACGCCGGTTCCATTTGTACAAACTAATCATGACAATTTCATCCGTTTCATCCAATCCCGTAGGGACACGATCAGCACCATCCATCGGAACCGTTTCCAAATCAAAGGCTCCAATAGTCCAGTCGGGTGCCTGAGTTTGATTGGGATGCATTTCCAAAGAGTCTACCAAATCCACCTTTTCGTGAAGTGTGTACCATTTATAATAAAAACCTTGAGTCTCATATTTAAGGCAGAGATCAATGTACAAGCGAACCAACCAATCCGTTTTGTCATAATAACAAATTTTGTACTTGTTGAAAAATCGTCCAATTTCATGACAACACGTCTGAAGATAAACCTTGTAAAAATGTTTTTGGGGAGAATCCAACCGATTTTTCGCTAGTCGGGTTTCAAAATAGGGCAAAATCTTTCTTGTGAGTCCCACATACGTATAACGAATAGGTTTACAATCGGGAAAATGATGCTCCAAGGCTCGAATGACTTTGTCAATGTTGTTGGTACACACGCCAATCCATTGTTCATAGGAACGAATCACTTGAACCAATTGACCAGATTCATCCAAAAAAGTAGCTTTAACATGAATAATGTTTGCATGATACGTTCGTCGCCCTCCAGTAGCAGAGAAGGGAATCTTTTCCCATCGAATGGAATACAACATCTTGAATGAATAGCCTCACTACTTTAACCTACCATCTTAAATATAATAATAGATTTAAAAAAAAAAAATTTTTTTTTTTTTTTAATCCTGTTGTGCATTAAGACTAAAAAATATTTTTATTCTTGCATTCTGTAAACAAGGTCGCTATGATTTTAAAAGCATTTACAGTTGTCATATTCTTGTTATATTTTTTTTACATGACATGGTATGACACTAGCTCTTCTTTTTCCAAACCTCAATCATTGTTACATCCTTCTCCTGTGATCCCATCTCACCAACTCATTTCTCATGGATCTACATTTCAGTTTTTAATGGATTCTCAAGTTCAATGGGAAGCTCAGTTACCAGATCATTATATTATTCATAACCAACAATTTACTTTTAAAGATGCTTGCTATAAGCAAGCAGATGCCAGTCATGTGCCTGCCTTAGGACCGGCCTTGTATGAATATTTAGAAAAGGATAAACTCGTTTCGTTTCCGCAACTCCCTTCCTTTGAATCCAATGCCTCGACCCTCTTGCAACATAAACGCGTGTATTATTTTAGTTGTCATGATGGAAAAATTCAAAACTTGCACATGTGTCCTCCGGGTCATTTTTTTCACGATACTCACTGCCAACCCATTGATCAATGTGTGGAACAAGCCAATGGTAAGCGATTTTCTGACCCCTTCGACATTCATCATTATTACGAATGTCAACAGGAAAAGGCCCATCGACGGTCGTGTCCATCCAATACATTATTTCTACACGATTCTTGCCGAAATAAAAATGATGAGAGTCTTTACTGTCAATTTCATACAGAGCCCAAAATTTTGGATTCCAACACTTTATTGGTTTGTCGCCACGGACAAGCTCACTTTGAAACCTGTCCACCAGGATTTCGATACTTTGATTCCCCCAAATGTGAATCCAATGCTTGTGTTGGCTTATCCAACCATCACTTGGCACCCTCCCCCAAAGTTCAACAGGGTCCCTTGAGTTATTTTCCGGGATATATGCAATGTCAAAATGATAGGGTGACCAAAGTAGTGGAATGCCCTCAAACATGGGATCCCTATTTATCCGTCGGGGATAATTTGACTCATTTACCCCAAGTATTTAACGGACGCACTTGCGCCATTCCTGAATTTTGTACCAATGTTGAATCGGATGATCCTTTGGTGATGGTTCCCGTGCACGAATTTACCAAACACGTGAGGAATTGGAAATTTTCAGAACGATTGGATGCAACCAGCGGGATTAAATGCGAAGGAAATCAACGAAAACGGGTTGCATTATTTCCCGGGCAACATATTCATCCAAAACGATTCAAATCAGAATCTGCCTGCGATGGTACCGTTTCCAAAGTGGTTGTATCGGGTAACCCAGGAGTATATTTTGACTGTCAAACTCAAAAGGTGGAATCGTGTGCTGCTCAGCAATTTTTTGATGGAGTAGTATGTCGACCGCGTGTAAAACATGCCTTCTCTTTTAAAGGAATTTATTTATTTCAACTGGATTCTTTACGACCTGACAACTGGATGGAAGCATGGGATTATAATAAAATACCTTCCGCTCAACCCTGCAGAGATCCCGAATCAGTCTATTTGGAAACGTACAATGCTTGCAGTCATCCCGATTGTGTCTTGTATCCCTTTTTAACTCAACTTCCTTTCTCGATAAAATTGAGAGATGCGTCCCAATGCACATTTCGTAAAACAGACCGCCGTCTCATAAAACAACCCATTTCTCACCCGGCTTTGTATTGGTCCCAGAGAGAGGTGCAAGAGCTATCTACCAATGAGAAATGCCGACCTGGGCAACATTTAGAATCGGGACATTTTGTGTTTGACCAAATAATGTACGCCACCTGCGACGAATCACAACCCTTCGTCTTTTGTCCTTCGTCCGATACCAAAGGGATTGCCAAGGTGAATGATAAACGGTGGGCCTGTGTACCGGCTGACATGAAAGGTTTACTTCCTCCTCACTCGGTTATCACGTTTCCTGCGCACGAAGTGAAACGTATTTTACCCACCACTCCACCTCCGAATCGCATCAAGATGAACAATAGATTGATGGATATTCCTTTGGCAGGTTTAAGTCCTACAAATGCCTTTAAACTGGAGACTATGGATCAAAGTGTAGCCATTGAATACAAATATCGGGTTACACATCCTCCCGATGTTGTGTGGACAGAAGACGAGAAAATAATTTCTAGGTTTGGAGGTGGATTTCTAGTAAAAAAAGAAGATTTTACCAAAAAATCGATTACTCTTCCCACCTATAATGTCAAATATGCTGTTCCAGATTTTGCCTTTGACCGTAAACCTTAAACAAGATGGACAAACGCCACGTCGTAAATGGGGTATTATTGTACACGACAATTTATGTAAATTGTATATTAAGTGCCGTGACTGTCATGACGGGACGCTGGATATTTTTGCTTTTGATTGTATTGACGATGGGATTGACCGCTTACATGATGTACATGACGACTCATAATGACGAGCACTTGAAATCGGTGGGTAAATGGGTAGAAGACACCTTGACAAAAACGATAGCCAAAGTCAAAGCGTACTACTCGTAAAATATCATTTCTTTTGAATAGCTCCACAGTTTTTGCAAAATTTAAACAATGTCGGAGGTTCATCCAAAGCACGGACTTGTCGTAAGGTTGAGCAAATCTGTGGAGAGGAGCAACAAGCTTCTGGAAAAGAAGATTTTATCCGCTCTTCCCATACCTGGCATTCTTCTTCGGAAAACAATTGTATGTTAGTTTCAGCCATTGTCACTGGATTCGCAAGTCAAGAAATGAAATCTTAAAATGTATCGCTGCCTTAAAAGCACACAATACGTAAAAAAAAAAAAAAATTTTTTTTTTTTTTAAATAATCAAGTATTGTTTTCATTATGGATGGTCAATGGAATGCCGAGCAGATTTTGAGAGTTACTGTCGCTGGACTAGACTCGTTTTTGGAAAATCATTTGGATGCTGAATATTTTCAAAAGTACATTACTGAAAAGAGTCGTACCTTTCCCACGTGGAATCATCTTTGGGAAAATTTAAAAATTTGGCTGTCTCAGGAACCCTTGACCAATAAGCAAGATACTGTCCTGAATTTTGCTCAAATTCTTCCACATATAGAGCCTTATAAAACACATTTGCTAAATTCATTGGCAATTCACGATTCTTTTTGGAATCAAGTATTTGAAAACTTGGTCATTGCCAAAACTCGACTATGAAGTTGACAGTATCTTCTTTGGAACCCTTTGGTATTTTTTCCCTAGCTGGAGGCTTATTGTACTCTATTGGAGTTTTAACTATCCAATCTCACTCTACTGATTTTCGCTTTCATTTTATCGTCTTGACGCTTGTTATTTTTATGGCTCTAGTATCCATTACGGTATTTAAATATTTAAAATACCGTTACACTTGTGAAAAAATGGATGATATTTTAGCTGTTATGAAAATAAAATAGCCAGTTTGACATTATCTCTTTGAAATATGGCGGCCTCTCCGGATTGCCAGCCTAATAATTTGAAATAACCCAACGGAGTAGAGATGCAATCAGGAGTCGTTTCTTTGCGTTCAAATTGCACATCTTGCAAACTGATTAAAAATAACCTCAGAGGTAAATCAAACTTTTCCGTGAGTTTTGTTCCATCTTCAAAGGTCAACGTAATCGTAGGAGGTTGAAAGAGAATGTGTTGAAGAGGTTTGTTGGTCAACTGGCGCAAAATAACCTCATACGATTTGAAGGAATCCATAAACAAGATGGCTTCTTCCGAGACGCCCGACGAGATGGTGAGAAAGCTTCAGACCAAGGATGTAGTGTTTCAAAGAATGTTTAATGATTTGGTTGATTTTATCAATTTGCAGCCAGAAGAACGAACAAGAGCTCAGCAAATCTTTCGTGAGACGTTTCCCAATTATCATGAACAAAATTTAAGAAATTTTTATAATGAATGGGTCGTTCAAAAGGTTCAACATAGTATGAATGAGACTGAGGATGTTACCCCCAGCGAAACTTGCCCTCAACTTGTGTATGATGGAGGTACCAAAAGTTATTTAAATGCTCGAGTGTTACCACCTCTCAATCGAAAAAAAAGGTTGGAAAAGTTTAACTTGGGTGAATTTCTGAGACAAAAACGACTCAATGGGGATTTTCACCAAATAAGCTATAATGATCGAGAGTCGGTGGAAGATTTGATGGATGAATTGAATGAAGATAAGCCACGAAATGACCAAAGAGCTGATGTTGCACTGAATCGGATAGTGGAAATGGTGGCAATATTAAATGCAAACTGCAATTATCGTCTCTTGGAATTGCATTCAGAAAGACGAATTCAATAAGATGATAAGAGCTAAATGAAAATGTTACTCTGACCCACAACTTAAACACTAGCTTAAAAAAAACAAAAAAAAACAAAAAAAAAAAATTTTTTTTTTCATACGTACATACAATTCTTTTTCATTTCTATCAAGTCATCAAAACAAGTACATTGAAATGAATTCTGTACAAGACTTGCTTCAATTTATTCTTCGCCATGATTACGTCCTCGTCTTTGGAAACCTTGGGAGATATCCCCGAGTTCTTTTTGATGCATTCGTTGCAGATCCTCAGTTGAACGTGGCTATTTACTCTCCACATTATTTGTGTTCCAGTACTCCAGATGAACGCATTCGTGTTGTTAAACCCAATCACGATCAACCATGTGATTTATACGTGGTTTTGGAACCCGCACCTTATCAACTCTTGTAAAAACCAGCTCAAGCCACACGAATGGTTGTTTTTACAAGTCATTTTACCTACAAAACTCGTCCCGAACATATCTGGATATTTGTCAGTTTTTTCCATACTCTCAATGTAATGGAATTGACTCGTAACACTCAGGAATTACTTTCCCTTCAGGATCATTCGATTCAAACACCTTCCATCCAACAAGTGCAAGTGGATGCTATCCATAAGGTTGTCGTAGTCTCCCACTACCCCTTTGCATATTATCTATGTTAGGATATGTAGGATTCATAATTAAAGACTACTCAAATAATAAATCACTTATTTATTATTTCTTTAAGACAGAAATCCACAATTAATAATCAACTTTAAGAACAATAAATTATCATGGAGTATTATCAGAATTCAATTATGGACGACGGAATACTAACTGATATCACGAGGGGAATAACACGTACAATCAAACTACACATTTAAATCTAAACTACAAAAGTTACAGACCTGAAATCTTCTTCAGAAGGAACCTGGAACTAGTAGAATTTAGGAAGTGGCTATAATCTAGGATATCTTCAATAACTTCTGAACCGCCTTAAGAATCTTTTTCAATAATCTTCTTTCCTCTATCAAATTTCACTTCATTAAACTAGACGCTTAAAAACACCTTCTTAGACAACCACGTAGTTTACTTTTCAATCCCAAACACGGAGTTCTACTCTATCAAACCGCTTAGTCATCCTTATCTCTTCATTTCATTTCTCCCTTTTATATCTCTTTCGAACTCGCTAAG
This sequence comes from Trichonephila clavata, assembly GCA_019973975.1. NCBI lineage: Eukaryota > Metazoa > Arthropoda > Arachnida > Araneae > Nephilidae > Trichonephila > Trichonephila clavata. Next base: position 17,140 of record BMAO01030975.1, read on the forward strand.
CCCGAAACTATCTTATTTACATAAGTCACACTTTAAGCTCTCAGTGGGGATTGTCAAAATAAATAAATTTAAAAGTTTT
>BMAO01030976.1:0-42840 GCA_019973975.1 Trichonephila clavata
ACGGAAGTCCCAATCTCGTCATCATTTAGCATTTGAATTTCATTGTCTTCTGCATTGCATGCCATCCAGGTTTCTACATCAACAAAACTCAACAAAAGAGCACTTATACACCACCTCACTTGGAAACAAACTGATCTAATACTCCGCGCAGATGTTTATTAAATCACACACAACTGTGAAATTCCCAAATATTCCTCATCTTGGGTTTTTCCCTCACGTTTTGGCCTCACGCGAAACAAATGATGAGCATTACACTTGGTCCGGATATTTGACGCTCCGGATAATAAACGTTTGGATAAACGACGTTCTACTGTACTATAAAAATAGGTACAAATATTTATGTATAATTAAAGTTATATATATTAATGTTATTTGAATTTGTATATTTTTAAATTTTTGCGGTTTTTAGATGTATAAATTCTAATTTAAAAGGATAATTTGATAACAATTTTTAAAACACGCTGATTTAAGAATACTCAAATGTTTTTAACTTAAAATTACGTCATCAATAACAGTTTGAGGTTACACATGAATTTTTTATAATTACTTGTAATGTTCAACTTGAATTAAGTTTCCTGTTTTTTAAATAATTTTATAAAAAGCTGAGTACTCAAAATCAGTTAAATACCTTAGAAAGACGGAAGCATTCTTCGTTGAAGAAAGCTCGCACTTCATCGTAACATTCGAAATTTCTCAGTTCGTATCTGGTTTCGACGACTTCTATCAATTCATTTTGGCTGTGGAAAATTTCTGTAATAATTTCTCTCACTTTTTCGGAAAGGAATTCTCGGTTCTAGAAGTGAAAAGTTAAAAAAGTATTTTGTAAAATTATGAACTTCAGTACATTTTAAGATAATATATTGAAACATGATAATATAAATTAAACATTGTACAATGATATGAAAATTTACATTCCCGGTTTATAAGAAGTGAAGTAAATATGTTCGATTACGAGGTAGAATATTTCTTTTGGGGGGGGATTAAATATTTTGGTTTGATAAATTTTTCAGTATTTATAAATAACGGTTAATTAATACGAGTATAGCGCACGCACCGCACGCACGCACGCACACACACACACACACACACACACACACACACACACACACACTACTAAAGCTGATCTATCCAATGATACAAAAGTTACATCGTTTTGTTAAACAGTTACTTTGTAATGATTTTTTATAATCAGGCCAAGACTTTGGGTTCACCCAGTATCATCAGCTTTACAGCGATTTATTAATTATTCCCCCCCTTCAATGTAATTCAAGTTCCTCTTTAAAAATTAAGCGTCCAATATTTTTTAAAAATATTTCTAGCACAAAACTTGTACGAGTTCAAATACATTATATCGTACTTACCCTAGTCATTTTGTTCAATTTTTTCTTCAGCACTGATCGTTCCTCTTCTGAGTTTGACTTCATCAATTTCCTCTTGACTATTTCAATGTGCACATCGCGGCTGCGAACGGAATCCTTCTGCAATTAGGAGATGAAAAACGTGTTTTACACTTCCGTTGTTATCTGCATTTCGAAATAAATTAGCTTTTACCTTTTTCTTTATGAATACCATACATAAAATCAATTTTGAACTTACACAAAGAAATAATCACAGTTTTAAAATTATTGAAAGGATGGGTATTCTGTTTCATCACTTACCTCCACTTTAGGCAAAAAAACAGGCTTAGAATCTTTTCTTCCTTGGAATTCACTCACATGCAATTGGGCAATGCTCTGCAGAGAAAAAAAAAAGTAATTGTATCAAACCACTGAACATCGTTTTAAATAATTGTGTATGTGAATTCATCTTAATATTTATTAGATGCTCTGATTGGTCTGTGTGTCATTTTGTACTTTTATTGTGAAAAGTCAAGCTCAGTTTATGTTTGACCTGCTAAGAGTAACCTAAATATCCAGAATTCAAATTTTATTTGACAGACAATTTTTTTTACGTGATTGCAGGAAAAAAAAGGTTAAGGTAGTTATTTTATAGAGAATTCTGTATACAGCTTTTAGTCAACAAATCTTACTTATAAATGGTGCTTTTAGCATAGGTACGGATTTCCTGTTTAAAATAATTTGTAAAGCATAATTTTTTTTCCTATGCAACTTCAATTTGGCGATAGCTTTGCAAGTTTTTTTTTTAAACTGACATGTTTTTTTCCCTAGAAAAACATATATCAAAATTATTTCCTAAGGAATCCATCTATTTTTTTTTAAACATTTATAAACCCCGTGCACCACGCAATGTATAACACGGGGCATACAACACAGACAGAAGAAAGGATTACAACACAAACATCCATGCCTTCTCCGGGATTCGAACCCAGTCCCTACGGCACCGCAGTCAGCTTCACTGACCACTATACCGGATGGGCGGCAATCCATCTATTTGCGACAACTTTTTTTTAAGGTGGAGATGTAGGGATTCTTTTTGTGTATTTAGATTTATTTAGCACATTTCAAGAAAAAAAAATGCTGAAATTAAGGGGGGGAATTATTACTTTTAAATTCGGGAAAAAATGGTAAAAATTTACAAAAAATTACGTAAATGAGGCCCGCTCTGTACAAAAAGTTTATAATGAAACTCTCAATTTTTCAATTTTGATGTGTTAATTTGCTATTTCTTTTTTAAATGACCTCCAGGAAAAGAGATATTTTAATTCTTTCAAAACTAGAGCACTTTATCTTACTTATTATATGAAATTGCTTAAAAAGTGATTGCTTACAGAGATTTTATTCACATAAGGGACTGTAAATTTTGTCATTTATCAGTGATTAATACTTTTGAAGATTAAAACTCTTACAGAATACACAAAAAATTTCAGTTAATTATTTTCAAAACTTTTTCAGCAATCTCTGTCCCCGTTTGACCTTTTTCTAAAAAAACATATTTGGAGTAAAATGCATTTCAGAGCTTGACATCTTGCTTAAATGCGTAGAATCTGCTTTTATTACCAGTTGTAGTTTTTGTTCTAGTGAATGGAAATTAAAGAACTTGGTGTTTTTATAAAGCTAATAAGATGACCTATAAAATAAAATCATAAAAAATGTCAATTGACAAAACTCATGATTTTAGGGCAGTCCGGTGCCTTATCTTTAGTATTTCTCTTTTTTATTCTTTTCATTTATAATATACTTTCCGTATATTTTATCGTTCTTTAAGGAAGTGTAAATAGCTCTCCAAGTATAGTTTTGAGTTAAATAACATTTTGAAGTACATTTTAAAATACACGAAAATGTATAATTTTAAATGGATTTGGTTTTTCTTCGTACTTATTGAAAAGGATTGCATTTGAATTTTAACTGAAATTACTTTTCTTGTATACGACATTGAAAAAAAAAATATTCATTTCCTTTTTCTTCCATTAAAAACTAAGCTACAATTGTAAAAAAAAAAATTAATTTAAAGGATTAATTTTTACAAATAGATTTAAAATATTTTCCTTGTGTAAATATATTATGTCTTCCGAGAAAACTGTTTCATCTCCTACGTCTTTAAGTTTTAAACATAAATGTAAAAGCTTAATTTTTGATCTAAGATATGAACTGAAAGTTTAATTTACTTTTTTGAAGAAAAAAAAAAAACTTGCTTTATGATGCGTAGAAATAGTTAAAAGTTTGCTTTTTATTTATCGAAATTGCGTTAAGTTTTTCTGAACTTAATGTATTTGTTTATTTGATGCACATTTATGCTTTTATATAAACATTCTAATTAAATAATAAAAATGAATTCGATTACTGAAATGATAATTATCAATTTACGGAAGAATAGTAATTGTCCTCTTACATTTGAAATCTATCAGTCTGATTAATAATTTTTTAACGTACTAAAAAAGGCATTTATAATGACTGATTTTTTTCAATAGAAAACTTTGCTTTTTTTAAATTCTTGTTGTAAACTAAATTTAGAGTAACTTATAATTAACTAGACATTTTTCATTGTTGTATAGAAAGAAAAGCAGTTTAACAGTAATGAGTAAATAATTTGATTTTAGGGTAGTCGGTGATTTTAGGGTAGATTTTAAGTGTTTTAAATTTATATTTTAAAATAGTTCATTTTTTTAAATATTATTTTTTTAAACTTATTACCATATCGCCGAATTCCTGCACGTGACTTTCTGTTGTTTCCTTCTTAACAATCTTGAATTGCTTTTGAAGAGTTTCTGTAGTTAGCACTTCCTAAAAGATAGAATAAGAAATAAAATATAGTATTCACAGTACAAATTAATCATTATAATAAAAAGATAAAAGTTAAAGTGTGTACAGTTATAAAAATATGTCGCAAAACACGTATGGAATTTTGTTATTTGTATGTTATTGATTACACTGACTACATAATGTTTCGCCAACGAGCACTACAATGCCGATGGTAGTTTTGCTTTCATATTCTTCCAGTTGTAAAGGGGGATTTGATCAAATTTTTTTTTCCCTTTCAGTTTGTTAATACCGATACTTTTTTCTTACGTAACCATTTCTTAATTTAACAGTTTGAAAGGAAAACAATCTAAATATTCTAAATCAACAACACGAACAGCAACGAAATTAGAATATTTTTATTTATGTTTAAAAAGAAACGGGACATATATATACAAAAAAAAAAAAAAAAAAAAAAAAAAAAAAAAAAGAGCAAATGTACGAAACCGAAATTTTGCTTTAAAATATATGCAATTATCTCTCATGAGCTGAAAGAATAAATAAAATCACAAGATTTTAAAGTCATCTGATGTCTTTTGTATATTAATGAACATGAGAAATTTTCGATGACTTTTCGTTTTCATAACCTTCATTTTTGTCAAAAGAAGTTATTTTTATATTTAAAATACTTCTTGTGCTGCTCAAATGTTTCTTAAATGCCACAAAACTTTAAAACAACATTTAAAAAAAAAAGAAACTACATTCGTAGTTTTTGGATTATTTTAATGATATATATAAAAAGTTAATGAGTAAAAAAATAATTGGAATATTTTTTGCGGAAAAAATTGTTTTTAAAATTCATTTTCTCCTTCTCTATTAACGATTTAACACCAAACCCATTTGTCTTGTTCTTTGCTTTATGTTTCAATGCGAACTAAAATATTTTAAGTAACTAATTGTTTTAAGAAAATAATTTTATAAGTATTAACTAGTTATACAAAACTCTCTCTCTTAAGTAGTTCATTTGGGAGGTTCTACTGTGCTTAAAGCTCTTTCCATGTATTTTGGGCAAGTCAGAAATCACATAGATTGAGTAGAAAAATTCTTTTAACGAGTAGAGTGTATAATGATAAGTAATACCCGATCAGAATCTTCCATCCAGTGAACACTATAAGAGTCTCCGAGGTAAGTATTCCTCTGGTCATCAAAGTAGCAGGCATAAGAGGATTCTTCAGAATTGGCGGCCGTTGTGGCGTAAACTAATTGTTGAAGAAAAACAACAATTTTGATAAATTATAGTTTTAAAAACTAAAACACGTTATATATTTAAACAGTTATATACTAAAACACGTTATAGATACAAAAACACATTTTTATAGTTAATCGAACTATACAGTTAAAAATAATGCTTAATATAAGAATAAAATGATTAAAGAGAAAATTAATGTCATTGTGGTAAAAGCGTGGTGCTGATATCAATTGTTACAATTTCTTACTATTTCTATTCTGAGATGCATAGTTATTGTAAAAATGTAGTAGAAAGCGCTTTACGTTTTTACCACAATGACATTAATTTTCTCATTAATCATTTTATTCCTAAATTAAGAATTATTTTTTACTTCATAGTTCCATTAAATGTAAAAGCGTGTGTTTCATTTTTGATGTGTAACATCTTTCCTCTCGATTGCTGGAGATTTGTGGGAGTAATTTCGTGAAAAAGGACGGAAATGCGTAACAGGAAGTTGGGGAAGCGCGCGCTATTCAGTGAAGTTCTGTTTTTTTCTCCTTCATTCGAGAGGGGTTCCGCCACCATCCCCCACCCCCTTAGGTCTAGGCCGTAGGACCTTTGTTTTTGTTTTCTCACTTTAGGACCAGAGAAGAAGCTAAGTCCTTTAAGCAGAGACGTGATTAGACAATGACGAACGTGTTTCGATACCTGACTTCGATTGCTGCGTACAATTTAAACGACCGGGCCACAGAACAGCTGGTGTTGCGATCTATCGTAAACAGAACCACTCACATGTTGTGGCTCGACATATGGATATTACTTATCGTCAAACAAGTGGACTGGGTATTGTTAGTCAATATATTGGGGACATATGTGCGGCAAAATGCTTATTTGAAAATGGACAAACAGTGATTTCGGTGGTCGTATACATTTCTCCGAATCAAACGGTTCAAAAAATTAAAGATTTCCTGCATTTTTTACTTTTACCATATACCAAAGGTGGTTCTGCTCTTTTTTTTTAAAAAAAAAACTATCACTCGCTTCCCATGATTTTGAGTGGTGATTTTAAAGTTAACTTCAGTTTGCTAGAAGCCGAGCGACTCATAGCTTTTTTGAGTGATGAACTCAAGCTCGAAATGAACACAAATCGAAATGTTTCGACAACTAATAGTGGTACTGTTATTGATGCTATTTTTCAATGGTTTTTAAATACTTTGAAAATACAAGTATTTGTGTCATATTTTAATTATCATAAATTATCTTTACCACTCTTCCCCAAATTGAACAAGAATAATTATTTTTAATAAAAAATTGCATTACTCCTTGTGTTAATTAAATAAAATTTTCATTAAAGATATAATTATTCCATAGAAAATTTTTTCCAATCATACTCGATTCATTTTTTTCAGGATTTAAGTTGCTATTGCGAATTTACCACGATAACATGTCAGATGTTACACATCGTATGCGACTACTGTAAGGCTCGTTTCTTTTTTTTTTTTAAACTATAATTTAATTTTTATTTTTTAGTTCGATATACAATAAAAGCGTGTTTCTATAGTTTTTTAAACTATCATTTATTCATTGATGAATTGATCTTAAGTGCGTCATTTTTTTTTGGAATCTAGAATACCCATTGTCATCCTATCAGTGCTTCGATACGGCCCAGTTCGCAAAATGTAGGATCAACCAACGCATCCTTCCCTTTTTCACATAAAGAACACTTGTATTAACCATGTTTGTGTTGTAATTGTATTAACCATGAGCGTTTTCGCCTTAGGGTTGTAACTTAATCTTTTAGTCGCCAAATCTGGAAATGGGAAATCGTTAATCTTGATCAGAACAATGAAACAAAATTATGAAATTATTGTATTGTTATCATCCTTGACAAGAGGGCAAAATTTCGAATTAATCTAACCTTTTAAAGTGGGTAAAAATCGGGTTCAAAGATTCCGTCACATACTGGTGAAGCTAATAAAAACGTGTTAAGAAAAGAGAGAAAAATAAAGGAAGAAGAGGTACCTGTAGTGTAAACATAAGAATTACCAAATTTGGAAGGCATCTTATACTTTGTTTTAACATTCATATTGCTTTATAATGAATTATTTTATCACAATAGACATATATCGTATTAATTTGTTTGTTTTATGAGTACATGTTAATTCTGAGATATTTTTAGGATAAAAATATTCAGTCAAAACTTGCCATTTATGTTGTTTGGCAGTATATTTTCAAACATCGATCCAGATTCGCAAGCTTCAATGTAAATTACCATCTGGAAAAGTCGGCATAATTTTATCAATTGTACTATTAGCAAATCTTCAACAAATTAATTGCTAAGAAAATAAGGTTATAAGTTTTGACATGAAATTAAGAATTTTTTTTAAAGTTCTTTTAAATATTTTAACTAAATTTGAGAACATTAGAAAAATGAAAAGTTTTGCAAAGGACAGTTCCAGCCATCAAGGAGATATTTGCACGACAACAAGCGCAAGTATTCATGGTTTTTAAGAATCAAATTTTTGCTATAACATTATAAAAAATGCATATTTCGCCTTACAACGGTCAAATTTATTTTCTTTGCTCTAATAACAAATGATGATGGACTACAATTATGTTTCTATTGCAAGGTTACTCTGCGCATAATTTTGGATGGGTCCTAAAAATTATGCACAGAGTAACTTTTTGTCTACTTTAATTTTAAAAGTTTTTCTACTTTTAAAATTAAAGTAGAAAAACTGTTTTACTCAAAGATATGCCAAAAAGGAAATTAAGATTTCTAATGATTTGATAAAACTTTAATTTGTTTGGGAACTAATTTAATATAGGTACGCGACGGAATTTTCCACTAAATAGTTGTAAAATTTCGCCATGTTGGGGCGGTAACGTAATAATATGATAACAGACTGGTCCTCAAAGATATACAAGGAGCATTTTCAAAATCCCGCTAAAAACGAGTAGCGTACCGATATCAAATTAGTTATTTATCTTGAATTCAAAATTATGTATAGTTTACTATGTGATATATGATTATGGAGCATGTAACAAATCCCTTCAGTACTGACTGATTTGACTCTGGTACTCTCGGCAAAAGTAAATCATGCCAATATTTAGCATCTGATGAGAACTTCAATTGAATAAATTCAAATGGCTTGGTGGCAAATTGACGCTGACCTTCTGCACCCAAGGTTGCGGGTTCGACCCCGGCCAAGTCGGTGGATTTTCATGCTGCAGAAAATCGACAGCGGTCATGTCGTATGATTATACGGCATGTAAAACATCTCTAGAATATCTGTTTGGCTTGGGTGCTTTCGGCAAAACTAAATCCTAGTACTGGTTTGCCTCGTCAGAGCTCAGGTGCCTCCCTCTAGGGAGGAAACTGGGCGTCAAAATTACTTGCGGTGATTGGTATCCCCTATAGGTTGCCGCACTAAAAATAGCTTACGGGAAATGTCCTGGATCTGCAATGGTAAAACACTAATCCGCAGCTCATTAGAAATAAGAAAAAAAATGTTTGGTAGTGGGAGCCGCTGCTAGATGGCTCCACCAATGAAATGGTTCTCACACTTGGAGACTTGCCGCATCTGCAAAGTCTTACCTACCCAAAAATACAGCCCATTTGAAAGAAGAAAAATACTCTATGATATATCAATGGATTAATACAAAAAGGCTTAACTTCGGTTTTACTTTAATGCAATTCGAAATATAAGATAAATTCATCATTGTTATACTTTATTTTTGAAAAAAAGGATCGTTTTTGGTGAAAGCAGGCATTTTATAAATGATAAAGTACAATTTATTCGTAGTTAAAGCAATATCTCCTTGATAGATGGGTATTAACAGTAAAATATTTTAGGAGTATATATATATATAAATCAATCAGAAATATTATTATAAAAATAAAGAAAAACCTTAAATATTTCCTCAGAATTATATATATTTTAAGTAGGAAAAAAAAATATTAAAAGAGAAATTTCGCTGAAAGTTTGAACTTATAGCAGAGGAGCTGAATTAAAAACGTTTTAGTACTTACTTTTCCGTACATGTTGTTTTCATACATGTAATTTATTGTTTGATTTAAATCCTTTGCAGAAAGTTCCTAAAAGTTTAAAAAAAAAAGGAACTGTGTTATTTATTTAGCGAAATTAGTTCTCAATAATACGAAGAAGTATAAGATTAAGGATTGTATAATTCTCGAGCAAAAGTAAAATATACTTGAAGATGATTTGATTGAATCGTTATCTGTCATTTACATGATACATTTTTTAAAAAATTAGTTTATTTATGGAAGATTAACTATAAATTTTTTTTTAAATCAGCATCTTCTGCCGTAGTATTTTTAAGTTGAAAAAATAATAAAAGATACTTTTTTTTTCGAATTTTATATAATTCGAAAGTGTTTTTTCTCTCTTATTTACACAGAATGAGTCTATTTTTCTAAAAAACTATACAGAAAAATAATTAAGTATACTTCTGCTTTGCTGAATTTTTAATGTGTTAATAATATTTATTTAAAAAAGCAGTTTTTTCTTCTAAAAAATTTACTTTACCTTAATGTTATTCATAAACATTCTCTTTTGATCGTTTCCCGCACTATATTTTTCCAGAAAAAAATTAAAGAATAACATAAAAAAATTAAAAAGGTGAAAGTAGGTAATCGAGACAAAAGAAAATATTCGAAAACTTTATATTATAGTGTTTTGAAAAAAGTCGAATAAATAAGAAAAACGCAAAAAGATAAGTAAGTATTTTAAATATTTAGAAAAAATGTACTCTTCCAAAATAATTTGGCTTGAATCTATATGATTTTTATTTAATAAGCGCAAATATTGTTTTGACTTAACTTTGATATGCAGTCCTTTTTTTCGTTGCGCCATTTTAACATATTCTTCGCATATTTTTCTTCTATTATAAAATTCTTCTCTACTCTTCTTTTCTTTTTTTAAAAAATAAAGCGTAAGACATATTTTCTTAATGGCATTTTTGGCTTTTTTTCTAAGTTTAGAATGTGACTCAAAGACTATATTGCTTTGTAATGCAGCAAAAATGAGAGCAAATTCGTACGCTATTCGTTGGCCGAAATGTGGCACTTAGGTGCAGAATTTAAAACAATCGATATTTGCTTTTAATAATTAAACCTTTTTGGAAAAAGAAAATTAAAACTAGGCTTACTTACGTCTTCTGGGAAAGCAATAAGACCTTTAGCTCCGTGGTCAGCAAAATATACAAATACGTGATCATTTGGACCACTAAATGAAAACAAAAATGCATAATAATCTTTAAAATTATGAATTTTGAATTAAATCAATCTTATACTTTTCATGAAATTTCATTTTGTTTCAACTTCTGTTTTTCGATATATGAATTGAAATAAATTTGCTGTTGAAGTATATATTATTTGTTTTTTTTTTACAATAGTTATTGTAGTTGTTCGGTAAAATCTACTAGGTTGGAGGCGTAGCTAAGATTTTGAGCGCTCAGGGACAAAGTGTAAACTGCTTTGGGAAACACGGATTTAGGAATTAGTGTTTGTAAAAACCATAGAGAACGGAAATCTGTTTTGCATACACATTTATATTTTTCTTCTCTCTTTCTCTCTTTTTTTGACTAAAGGAGGTTCTAGGTTTGATTCGTATAACACCAGGGCTCAACGGGGAACACACTTTAAATACCACTAATATATAGCAAAGAGTTGAAAAATAATATCATGTAGAAAATTTGATTTTAAGCATGAAGAAAAACCACTTTCTGTCGAACTTATTTTTACACGAATCAAACATTGAATTCCTTCACTTTTATAATCTTACAGGTGTTTACCGTTAGTTCATTACGACCATGACTTTTTACTAAATTACTACTGTGAAATTTGAAGTATTTTGACTTATTCGTGTAAATAATTTTTGATGGTTGTTTAAGAAAACGCTATTGTTTTAAATTATAAATGAACTGCGGTTTGTAAAAATTGCAACACCATGAAGGAATCATCAGAATTAAATAAAATTTAATGCACAAACGACTTGTATTAGTACAAATAAATTAAACAATTTTCAAAGCAAAAAAAACAAAACAAAAAAAAAACAGTATTAAGTGTCGGAAATCAGTATTTGGTGTAGCTACCAAGCGTTGCAATAAGTGCTGATATACGACGTGGCATAGAGTCAAACAGATTTTGAATGTTTGCTCGTAGAAGAGAATTCCATATTGCTTGTATGCGTGGCAAAAGTTCGTCTTTTGAAGCTGCAGGACGCGGATCACGGGTGAGACGCCGATACCAACCAAATCCCACAAGTGCTCAATAGGCGACATATCCAGGGAATAAGCAGACCAAGGAAGAAGTTGCATGTGTTGGGCTGAACAGAACTCTCGAACCGTCTTTGCAACATGCGACGGGTGCATTATCCTGCTGGAAGGTAGCTCCAGCGATGCCTTGAAGGAAGGGAACAACTTCGAGCTGTAATGCTTCATGAACGTACCTGTTGCTATTGAGATTACCCTCAATTCGTAGCAAATTGGATCGTCCATGATACGAAATCCTACCCCAAGCCATAACTCCGGGCGTTAGGCCACTTTGGCGTTCGATAGACCACTCTGGAAGGCAGTATTCACCGGCATAGCGTCTAACATGAATGCGGCCATCATGGTCCCACAAATTGAAGCGTGATTCATCTAAAAAGTGAACTTTGTGCCAATCAGCTTGCCAGGCTCTGTGCTCATGAGCTCATTACAGACACAACCGTCGATGGTTTGTCGAGGGAGGATCCTGTATAAAGGCACCCATGCACGCAATCTACGGTGCAGCAGACGTCGACGAATTGACGAAGCCGACATTAGTACACTTATAGCAGTAGACCAACGTGCTGCCTGGAGGAAGCTGTATGGTCATTCACTGCCCTGTGGAGAAGGTGTCAATCGTCACTCGCTGACGTCACCTTCCATCGTCCCCTGCCAGTTTTTCGAGTTGTTCGCTGCTCGTCGGTCAACTGCTTCCAAACTCGCATCACTGTGGAACTGTTCCGCTGCACACGAGCTCCTATTGCACGATAGAAAAATCCTCCTTCTCGAAGGCCGATAATCCTCCCCCGTTCAAACTCCGTAAGTTGTTGGAATTTCTCCTTATTTCATCGTGGAGGCATACTTAGGTCTCACTAAACGTTCGCCACTAACAAATAACCATTAACTATTTTCAACGTCCCGCTACAGCCCTCTGCTTATACGCTTTCAGCATCAGTTCAGAGGGCGCTGCGCACGCCATGCATGCTCGGTGGCTCTGAAACTTTACTATTATACGTAACAACCTATAATTTACAAACAGCAGTGTATATGTGATATAAAAATTAACATGTGATTAGTGAACACTTTTCCGAAATAAATTTGTTATCAGTACTATCTCTATACAATTTAAGTTATAGTTTTATTAATAGTTTTAAAAGCTCCTATCATGAAAAGTAACATGTTAATTTAAAAAAAAAATTAATTGAAGTTTCTAATTTTGTAAATAAGATTTGTTATTACATAAGATTAACAATAACTACATTCAAAATAATACTTTAAATAATTACGATAAAGAATTCATAAAATATTATGTTTTGTTTATTTTAATGCATGAAGTGTGCTTTATTAAATACAGTAGGACCTGTTTTTGTGTGGTCTTTTTTTTATGGGATTTTATTTTCGTGCGGATTTTTTCTGCGATCTTTTTTTATGTGGTATATGAATTTCAACGACTTTGGGGCCACTGTAATGTTTTCTATCAATGTACATATATACACTTCAAGACATTCTGTTTATTTGTTATAAACATTGTCCGACAATGCACGTTCAATTGCTTTCTCTCAAAGCATCAGCAGCATTTGCTTGATTGAAGACGAAACTATCAATGGAGGTGATGTTATCAATAATTTGATAGATTATAAAGACTGACAAGAAGAATCAGATTCTTTGAGAGTGGATCAAATGTATACAAGAATCTAGCTTTCCAACAAATCAGAAAAGCATTTTCTCAAAACAGATACCCATTCCAAAAGGAGTTTGAAATCCCCACAAAAGATCTTCAATCATACATATCTGGTTATCGTGACGTTTACAAGTAACTGACCAACCGACCGTCGTGGCATAAATTTATCACTTACTTTATGATGCTGAAAAATAAATCAATTGAAATTGTATCTTTAAGTGTAACGAAAGTGATTTTAAACTAATTCATCACAGGAAAATGAGCGTTTTGGATGACGGCGGGTACGATGTATATGCGTTTTGAAAACTTCTCTTTGTATACAATTTCTATGTATTTAGTTTCGAGAAATTAAATGTTTTTAAAACATTTCTATGCGTATTTTTTTATTTTGTTTGGATGCCCTTTTTCATAAATTTCGTAAATAATTGGCATATTTTTTAAGCGCAACATTTTTTATGCGGTTCCTCCCCGCCACATAAAATTTTTTGTTTCTGTAGTTTGTCGACAAAGTTGTTTGTTATATAAGTATTTATGAAATTTTCGAATATTTTTTTGCGTGGTTTCTTTTTTGCGGTCCCTATCTACTACACAAAAACAAGTTTTACTGTATATTTATTTTTACCATTAATAAAATTGGAGAAAATGTATCTATATGGACTATTTGGATTAGATTTGTTCTTCCTGTAAGCGAAATTATGTAAATAAATCTTTTATGAACATTTCATCTTATAATAGCTCTAATCAGGTTACGAAAAAAATATATTTAACGTTTTGTGCACACAAACCTTTTTAGCACTTTACCGCTTCCAACACCAGCTAATGTTTTTTCATCGCCTTTCAAAATAGCCATGAAATTCTTTGGAGTCACAGCCTGTGTTAAAAAAAAATTACTTTATTTGGCAAGCTATAATTTTAGGAAGCCTTTTATCCCGTTTCCAAAAATTAAAGAATTACATCAAATAAATATGACTGTTGAATTCACAAATTGTCACAATAAATGAAATACGGTTATCCCAATTTATTTAATACGATTATATCAATTTACAGAATACGATTATCTCAATTTACAGAATACGATTATCTCAATTTATATAATACGATTCCAAATTTCATACTTCTAGCTAGTGGACAATTGTTGAAAACTTATTTTTAACTTTAATATCTGTTTAAAAGGAAGATAAAAGTTTTAAATTCTTAATACTTAATTTGTAGGTAGGGGAAGAAAAGCAATTCCTCATAAATGGAATAATTTAACTCACAATAAAACAAACAAAAGATGATGCCTTGGTTATAACTTGTAAACAATTTTGCAAACTTGATATTTTATATATATTTTTAAATAAAGGTTATAAATAACGATTCCAATTGCATCTTTGTAAACAGAATCCTTGGAATTTCTGTAGTAACTCATAAAAAAAATTGGTTAGATTATTTCTAACAAAAACAAACTACATTACGATGAATATTTTGATACACATATTAAAGATGAGAAGATGATCCGACAAAGACATGACAGATATATCTCATAGAAACATATATATTTGATTTATAATATATATTTTAGCGCGTTTTTCACGCATTGGAACAAAAGCGCTATTAGGACGCAAATTTCGTCTTCGTTCCATATTTTGTCGTACCTTTTTCTCAGCCAATAAACAACCAATTGACCTCGGGTTTTCGGCATTGGGTCGCATTTGTGCCCTAGATGAGCCGAATCATATTTAAATTTAATCATTAAAAATTTTTTTTTTAAGTACAGTACTACTTTCTATTAGTAAAAAGTTCATTAGTTGCATTATTGTAAAATATAACATGTGAAAAACGCGCTAAAATTACTTGGTCATGCCAATGATTGATATCTTGTTTGTATTTATTTTCTTTAAGATAATAAAATTAAGGCTACAAATTTCTTAATATATCGTTTGCACATTTAACATGAAAGTACATTTAAGGGAACATGGTACGATTTGCGCAAAAGTTTTTAATTTAAGGACTTTAAAATTTTTTTTGGTTGCCTCCTATGTGTGTATACTATGTAAAACAGATTTTGTGCTCAAAATTTCGTAAAAAGCTAGCCATTTAATTTCTTAAGGAAAAACTTAAAATTTGCGATGTGATTTTAAAATGCTACTCCTCCTATAAAAATTTACGTACACGCATGAAATTTGATTTACAAGTACGTCAAACCATGTATAAAAAAGTTGGTATGGGCTTTGCGAAACATGATTGGTATTCGTACAATGCTTCTTTTTATGAATGCTTATTGAAAATTCCTTAAAAATGTACAAATTCTGAGTTCAATTATTTTTTTAAAATTAAGTATTGCTTTGATTCAAAAATACATGCCAGCTTTTGTTATATGTACTATTGGCAATAGGTAAAAAAAAATTCAAAGCATTAGGCACAATAGGAAAAAAAAGCCGTAGCATTTTAAATGAAGACAAACACGTTATTCTATCTTTCTGAGATAAGTAAGTTTTAAAGTTTTGATTTGCCATAGGGATGTGAATAAAAACGAACGTAAAAGCTATTATAATTCTGCGTTTTTTTATGTTTACAGCTTTCAAATTTTGTGAAGTTATAGAAAAGTATATAGAGAATAATTTAGGCTAAAAAAAATTAGATTTGATTTTTTGATCGATTTTTGTCAATTGAATCGTACTGGGTCTTCTTGAATAAAATACGCTACATTTTTAATATTATTTTGACTTTGTTCATCACTTGTAAGAACATTTTTAAGTTCGGGTTTCAAACTTCTGAGTAATAAACAAACTCAGTTCATAATTTTATTCAAAAAATAATACACTTACCTCACGAGTGTAGTCTTTTGGGACTCCTTTGTAAACATCATTTCCGTTAGGATGATTTATAATTATTCCGAATGTCGGATTTCTATGGAATAGAAATTGAAAGAATTATTATCAGATGGGAATCCTAGAATAAGTTGTCCAATTTTAGTCCACTCTAGGGATTGCAATACCGGTATACTGGGACACCGAATACCGGCATTTTGAGCCATTTGTACAATTTTGTAATACCGGTATTCACAAGTTTAAATACCGTTTTTTCGGTATATTTACTAGATATTTCTAAAATTATCTCCACTATATGTTCAAGAATCGCCAACATACCAAAATAGTATTTGTTTTTATGTCTCCCTAACAGGTGAAATTAATTAGACTATGAATGTAAAGTTGCATCGAACAATCAAGAAAAGTGATAAAATACGTGAATCATCTAAGCAAGCGGGCCAAAGCTATCCTCTTACAGCTCGGAGAGAAACTGCACTCGCGCAGGATTCGTAGTCTGATCTTCGTATTTGTGAAAACAAGGTTGTAGTTGTGAAGAAAGGGCGTAATATTTCGATATTTTTTAAATTCTGAGTTTGTTACTGAGTTCGTTGTATTTGCATATCATACTTGTATTTACATATCATCAGGATCTTATAAATGAAAATGAAAGAAGAAAAGAGATTAACCAATTCACAAATTTGATCAAGTTTATAGTAAATTTCCTTAAAATTTTTTACCCACAAACCTTATCCACATTCAGAAGAATTCGGTACATTTATCGAAGATGATGACACTAATGTTGATAGTGAAAAGAAATTGTCTCTTGAACAAAAATTAGAATTAACGATAACTAAAAAAATTTCAGAAAACCAAAATACAATACAGAAATCAGCTACATCCAAAGCCATCCGGCGAGAAATCGATTTATTTGAAGAACAGAGATTTAGAGGTAAATATTTGGAAAAAGTACATCTCATATTGCTAAGAGTACCACCAACGTGTAGATGCCGAAAGAGAATTTTCGACAGCTGGTAATTTTTGCACAAAATTACGTTCCAGGCTTAATGACAGTGCGATTAATCATTATGTTTTTTAAGATCCCATTTCAAAAATTTGTAATAGTACTACAGACTGAATAGTGATATTAACACTTTTTTGTTATTTAAATAATTAAGATGTTCCTAAACTTTTTCGTGATTCTTTATATATTATTATAATTTATAAGTTAAATTTTTTTTTGTGATATTTACACTCTCTAATAAAACTGGCAATTAAAACAAAGAAACACCTGTGTTTTCTTTCTTTTCTAAAATTTCTGCTATCGGTATTAAAACCGGTATCCCGGTATTAAGATCTAAAAATTACCGAATATCGGTATTGAACTTTTGGTCCGATATTGCAATCCCTAGTCCATACCTTTATGTATCGCCAGTTTGGAAAATTTTATTACATAAAAGTTCAATACTTTCAACCAATTTTCTTTTTTTCGTAACCAAAGGTATCAACTAAATTAGAATTTCCCACAGTGCTTTACTATATGCGTTTTTTTTAAAAAAATGTACTTACTCTATACTAGTAGCAATGTCATCAGTCATCATTACAATTATCCTTTCGTCGGGAATCCCATGTTTTTTCAGAATTTGGTATGAATGACATATGTCAGCCTATAAAAGAACATGCAAAGAAATGTGAATTCCTTTTATTACGGATAATGTGTACCATGTTTTATTTAAAAATCAAAACTATGGTCGCGTAACAAAATGCGTCAATGGAATGTGTGTGTGTGTATCAATCTCCTTATAAGGGTACTAGGACATGCTCGAAAGAATACAATACCAAAAATAAGACTCTTTGTTTATGGGACATATATCTTTAAAAAATTCCAACAGAGAGATTTATTTTTGTGATCTTGATAAAGAGAGAGAGAGAGAGAGAGAGAGAGATATTTTAATCAGATACAAAATAATTTTTCTGTTAAAAATTTTTTTTTGTTTTTCTGTTTAATTTAGGTTGGACATAATTTTAAAATCTCATAATTCATGCTGGTGCTTAGGCACCATTTTTTTTTTTAAAAGTATCTCTTAAATATGTAAAATATTTTTTTCCACATATACACTGGTGTGCAAAAATTAAGGACGAGACGGTTTTTTCAATATAACTTTGTACAAAAGCATTCCAAATCAACACATTTAATACCGTAAGATCCCCAATACGTAAGGACATGAGTAATGTAAGCAACACTTACTAAAAGAGAAATCAGAGGGATAAAAAGAAGCTTTATTGAAAAAGTAGCATGGAGCGCAATGCGACTGAAGGCCGAAACATCCCTGTGATGGGTGTCCAGCAAGAAATATCCGGTCTTTAGTAGGGGATATGATCTCCCCTGACTGCTAGGCAGGTTTCACAGCGTCTGCCCATGCTGAGAATGAGGGTGTCAATGAGTTGTTGAGGCATTGCTGCCCATTCGTCTTGCAGCGCCAATCGAAGCTCCGGAATCGTTACTGGTGGTAAGGTACGAGCTGCCAAGCGTCTGCCTAGAAAATCCATACATGCTCGATGGGATTGAGATCCGGAGATCGTGCCGGCCAATCCATACGTTCAATATCCTCACTCTCTAAGAGCTGTTCGGCAGCTACTGTGCGATGACATGGTGCATTGTCGTCCATGAAAAGGAACTGCGGACCCATAGCGCCTCTAAAAAGACGCACATATGGAAGAAGAATCTCGTTACAATAACGGGTCCCGTTAAATGAACCTGCGTCGAAGATGTGAAGGTCTGTACGACTACCAAGCATGATGCCTCCTCAAACGAGAACACCGCCACCTCCATACCTGTCCCTTTCAATGATGTTCGAGGGATGATTGCGGCTTCCCCGCTCTCTCCAGATGAGTATGCGATGAGAATCGCTACTCAGACTGAATCTGCTCTCATCTGTAAAGAGTACTCGTCCCCATTCATTGTCTCTCCAATTCCGGTATTCCCGGCACCACAGAGAACGCCTTCTCCGATGGGCAGGCGTTAGAGGTACACACCGTACAGGGCGTCGTGCAAACAGACCACCACCGTGCAGTCTTCTGGCCACGGTAAAACGCGATATCGGTCGTCCAGTCGCCTGTGTCGTGTGTCTAGCGATTTTTCCCGCTGTCTGCCGCCTGTTTCTTCTGGCCTGTAAGGCAATATACCGGTCATCTGCGGGTGTGGTTCCTCGTGGACGACCACTACTGAACCCCCGGATAGCTGTTCCTGTAGTTTGAAATTGTCTCCAAAGTCGTGAAACGATGCTGTGAGCAATTCCGAACTCTGCAGCCACACTGCGACCTTCCTCCAACTTCCCAATGATTCGACCTCGGGTAAAAGCATCCAGATGTCGTCTAAGAGATTGATTATTCGTCATTTCTCGCTGAGGCAGCAACTCGCAGTGATTTTAACTGCTACACGGTGTGCAATCTCTTTGCCAGAAATACTAATCTTACACCGACAACATGCTTTACTACTCAGACACTCCCCCATTACGTCTACCTGCATATCTGCGCATGTGCTACCGTACATCACCTCACTTAATCTCCTGATTGGTCTTTCTGTCCGCTCTGCCTCTTCGTTCAGCTGATATGCTAATTTTTCGACTTCGTCCTTAATTTTTGCACACCAGTGTATATAAAACAATGCACAAAATATAGTGAATCTATTTTTTTTAGTAAAATATTAAAATAGTTTCGTTAAAAAAATGATAAAACTTTGTAATTTTGAAAATTTCTATTTTTTTCCTTTTTTCCCCACATAAAACTATTTTTTAAAAAAACTACGTACTACTTTAACTAAAAAAACAAGTTCTGTATATGTACAGGTATCCTGTAAAGCAGTATAAAAAATTTGGAACCATATATAAAAGTGGTTGTTTTTAAAAGCGTACTTAAAAGCAAAAAATTATGCTTAGGAGAAAAAGTGAAAAAACTAAAGTTTTATAAACGTTTGTTTACATTTTTGTCAGTTACTCCCCCCCCCCCCATATTTTAAAGTTATTTTATCAACGAGCATATAAGTGTTATACCTTTTTAGATTCAGAAAAATATGCACTATTTTTTAATACTAAAATGGAAAAAACGATTTTTTTGAATTGTATAATGCCCTGGTTCTCTTAAACACCTGCACCAATGTCGAAATCAGAGCTTCACCTCAAGAAAATATTGTTGAGTGTGTGATGGGGAGTACAGAGAGATTATAGTTTGCTTGAAGATTCGACCTCGTAATCAAATCATTAATGCTGTCTTCCACTGTCTTCGGTCACAAATATTACGATCCCCATTAATCATATAGAGGAGCAGCACTGTCAACCAGCTCAATGCTATCCACCATTACGATAACGCGAGGTCTCATGCTGCTGTCATTAAGGTAGCTCATATCTTCATATCACAGATATATTATATCATAGATACTTATAGATATCATATCTTATTTATCGTCACAAAAACCGGGCCAAAATTTTGCATTTGCATAATAATTGTATGTTTTTTAGGTTTACATACTATTTACATATGTATTTTGTGTGCAATTAGAAAATACAAATTAGAATATTTGTGTTAACATTGAAGTTGTGTAAGGAAAAAAAAAGGGTTAAAAAGCAATCAGAGTGTAAAAACTCATTGCTTTAATTTAATCTTTGAGCGTAAGAGTAGTTTTTATTGTACTTATAACGGCCCTTAAAAAATATTAGTTACTAAGCTGTGCTTAATCATTTTTTAAACTTACATTAAAATACTCATCTGACCTACCGAGGTTAGAATTATGAATAAATATGAATCCTTCAAAAAATTTTTGATTGTGAAAAGCAATTGATGGAGTGAGTGAGTGAATATTAACGTCGCACTATTCAGCTACCCGAGGGCTTCTGGCGACGGACCTCGTCATTTTGAACTATGGTCAAGTAACGCTGACGACACCTGAAGCATTTGACAGAAGCTGTATTTGAAATTATTTATGAGTTTTAATGAAACACGAAGACATAATATATTACTTTTTATTGTACTATTATTACTAAAAAGCCAAAATAAATTATTTTTTTCAAGTAATAATGGAAATACATTTGTAGTCAAAATATAATTTTATTACTTTTTCTAAAGTTTAAGGATGTCCCCAATGTCAATTGGATACTTGTTATAATTTTTTTACTGGACGAGTTTATTGTTTTATTTTTTATTCAAGTTTTAGGTGAGTAGCGCTGTGATATGCGATACATCTGTTATATGATTAGTTTCTTTGAAAAGTAGAATTACCTGCGACTCTTAAGGAGACAGTATATTGCATAAATACTCGTACAAACGGTAGTCCGTAAGAAATGAATGTGCGTGACTCACAATCTCCCAGACCTAGGCTCAAATCACTACGGCCTTCTACCTAAATGATGGTTTATAGTGTTCGGATTAGGCCTAGACACATACGACGAACATGACATAATAATATAGTCTTGCTACTGTTGCCAATTGGCATACAGTTTGAAATTTTCAGTTTTTTTTGGAGAATATGTCCGGGAATAACGCTTGACAGTTAAAATTATTCAAATCATGATATTACTGAGGCCGAATTGAGATCGAAACGGGACTCTGGATCTGGGATCAATTGGGCTTTGCCATAAAACCTTCCTGTATCCAACGTTAAAAGGAAACACTTAAATGTAAACCGTCAATTAATGAAAAACATTTAAAAAACTTAAATTATTTATTTTTTTCTTTTCCAATTAAGGATCTAAAAAGAGTATTTCCTGATTAATTAAAAACTCACAGAACGCCAAAATTAATGTAATTAACGGTATTATATATAATATACGTACATAACTATTTATGATTGACAGTTTCACTTATTAGGTTCGGAAATTAACAATAGAAACGATTGCTCTTTGAAATGCAAAAGAGAATTATTATGGTTAATAAATGTCTTAATGGAATACGAAAATATATGAAATCAAATTTATTCAAAGGAAACAGAAAGGTTCTATTGTACAAAAGTCTTTTAAGATCAGTATTAACTTATACATGCGAAACTTGGTCCATGTCTCGAACAGATGAGAACATGATAAGTTTCTACGAAAGGAAGATTTTAAGATTTATTTTTGGAGGAATTCACGAAAATGGAAAATAGCAAAGATGATCAGATTTAGAGTTCTATAAATCATATAAAGAATATGACATTGTTAACTTCATCAAAATACAACAAATTAAATGGGCAGGTCACGTTGCCAAAATGAACGAAGACCGCACCACTAAAAAAGTCTTAAATGCTCAACCAATTGGCACACGAAAAAAAGCAGGCCAAATCTTAGATGTATTGATAGCCTAGAAAAATATCTCCTAGTCATGAGAACTAGGAATTGGAGAACACTAGCAGGAAGCGGATTGACATGGAAAAGGCTTCTTAAGAAGGTCAAGGCCCACCCTGGGTTGTCGAACCATTGAGGAGGGAAGGAACTATTTATGATATTTTATAAAGATGTACTCACTTGATGTCTGTAATTGCCCCAAGAGGAAGATCCGGCAACAAGGACGGCCCACAGTTTTCCACCTTTAGAAGGTTGCTCTAAATATTTTGGAAGAACATTGAAACCTGAGATGGTGGTTGCAAATGCAACAAGCAATAACACTGAAGTAACACTGTAATTCATTTCAGAAAATTGATTTTGACAATGACTTGAAACTGCTCAGATTCAAAACTAGTTTGTGTCTAATTACTTGCGATTCAATATATTTACATACTACACTCTCAACCTTTGTGCTTGTGTTTTTTTAAGCATGGGAATGCAAACACAGATTCACGGGGTATCTTTTGTGTGTTGACAACCGATAACAATTAGCCTCATGATTGACAGAACGGAGTGCAACACCATCACAAGCGACCGACTCATTGAAATTCACGCGATCTCTTATCTTCCACTTATCCTTTATCTTTAAAATATGTCTAACTCTACTTTACACACTTTTAAAAATATCGATACTCTGAAGGTCTGATAAAAACATGATCAATACATCAGGTTTTTGGGATAAATTAAGATAGTGTTGCTGAAAATATCAACAACTCCATTGTGACGTAACGCAGGGGGCTGGATGAAAAGTTGAAGATGTGATTTTGGAATTAATTTGAAGAGTGCTGGTGCTTGTAAATAAAGTATTAAAGGCTTCTAAGAGATAAAAGTAAAAGTTTTTCAAGGTAATAAGAGATTCTTATCAAATGTGCATCTGTTTAAAGGTTAATTTATATAAAAGAAAAATCAAGTGAAGATTACTTTTCTAAAAGTTTTACGATTGTTTAAAATGTACTATTTAGGTATATTTGCCATTCTTTAACACTTTCTACTATTAGTAATTAACTGGAGCAGGTTGAATTCTTCACAGTGAATCGAATTAGTAGAGAGAGTACTCACTTTTATACAATATATCAACTTCTCCAATTATATAGCAGAACAGAAAAGAGATTAATTTATTGCTATGCATAATCATTTCTAGATTTCAGAAAATAAATAACGATAATTTAATGTAACTTATTACATTTTATCTGTTTGCCACGCATACAAATTACTGAAAGGGGTAACTAAAAGAAATTAAAATATCAAAAATATAATAACCAGTGTTAGTGGCCTTGAGCTTGAAGATTTGAGATTCAGCTAAAATATTCTAGCTTAAATTTTTTTCGAAACAATTGTCAGACCTGCTGGAAGATGTGCCATTCAACATCTACAGGGATATGTGGTTGTTAATTCATTGAAGTGTATAAGATGGTCTTTTCTTCTTTAAAATGCTACAAAAATTTCTTACTCTTTATTTTTAAATTCACTGCTTAGCTAGAGTCACACACTTAAGATTCGGTTTTTTAAAATGGAATCATTTTGTAAAAGAAAATTTAATGGCAATGATTGTTATGGATAGAAATATAGCAAGTATTGTACCATTTTGGAATTGTCGCTAAATGGGTCATCTTTTGAAATAACTTACTTAGAGTATGTAATATTTTTCGTTTTATGAAGTGTCAAAGTTAGGTGACATCTTTTTCTCAAACTGGCTGAAACTACGTTAATTTTAACTAAGCCAACTTATTTCAGCAGTTGGAATTTTTTAAAATTAGTTTGTGTTAAAAAAAGTGGAAGCTTTTTAAAGAAGTGGAAACTTTTTTAGCCGCGTTGGGCACTTTTTGGTAGGAGAAAATCTTATGAGTTCGCGTCACCGACATGCTCTGACTGGCGCACGCGCAGTGTGCTGAGCGCCTTAGACACTTTTTGGATGGGTGAAATCTCGTGCGTTCGCGTCACCGACATGCTTATAGCAGTATATGTGTAGCTATACAGTTGACGTATAGCTGTGTATATCTTATAAGTGAAATTGAATGGATTTAGTGAAAAGTTCAATGTGTATATACTGTGCATTGTTGAAATAGTGTTTTTGTTTGATTTTTATTTGAATCGTTTAATTGAGGAATCATTGTGCAGTACAATAGTGAGTACTAAATAAATATACTGATATTTTGAAGATAAAAAATGAATAACAGAAAATTATTTTAAATACTCGTATTTATTTTGGCGTTTGAAAATTTTATATTATTTAAAATTATTTTAAATCTTCGTATTTATTCTGGCGTTTGAAAAATTTGAATTATTTATCAATATATATGAAGGAGAAAAGCGACTGACTAATCACGATATCTCCGGAATTATTCAACCTACAGACTTGAAATTTGGTAGACATGCTCCTTTCATGCAGCAGAGATCAGCTAAGAACAGATTTTGCGAAATTCGAACCGCAAAGGGCGTTACGGGGTGTTATAAATCATTGTTTCCATTTTTACACTACTCGACGTACAATCTTGAAATTGGGTAAGCAGATTCATTTCATAGAGTAGAGATCGGCTACAAAATGAGTTCACTGAAAATCGACATCCAAGTGGCGTTGCGGGAGAGTTGTAGAATTTCCATTTTTAAATTATTAGACGCACAGTCTTTGAATTTGATAAATAGATTCCTTTCATAAAGTACAGATCAGCTACAAGATTGGTTTTGGGAAAATAGCCCCTCCCCCCCGTGGCGTTGCAGGGGTTTAAGGGGCGTAAAAGATAAATATTTTCGTTTTTAAACTACTTGACTTACCGGCTTGAAAATTGGTAGGCATAGTTCGTTCATGGAGTTAATATCCGTTACAAAATGGGTTTTGGGAAAATTGACCCCCAAGGGGTTAAATGGAGATATAAGTAATTATTCGGATTTTTAAACTTTTTGACGCTCAGTCTTGAAATTTGGTAAGCAGATTCCTCTCTTAGGGTAGAGATACGCTACAAAATGGGTTTCGTGAAAATCGACCACCAAGTGGCGTTGCGGGGCTTAAGGGGCGTTATAGATAATTACTTCTATTTTTAAACTCATGGAAGTATAGTCTGAAATATGATAAACAGAATCCTTTTATGGAGTAAAGATCCACTATATAATGTATTTTGTGAAAAGTAACCACCAGGTGGCATTGCGACGGCTCAAGGGGCGTTATAGATAATTTTTTCCATTTTTAATTTATTAGGCTCACAGTCTTTAAATTTGATAAGCAGATTCTTTTCATAGAGTAGAGATCCGCTACAAAATGGGTTTTGCGAAAACAGACCCCCCCCCAAGTGGCGTTTAAACTATTAGACGTACAGTCTTGAAATTTGGTAAGCAGATTCCTTTCGTTGAGTACAGAACCGCTATAAAATGGGTTTCGCAAAAATTAACTCCCAAGTTTCACTTCGGGGGATTAAGGGGCGTAATAGATAAATATTTCCGTTTTTAAACTATTCGATCTAACTGCTTGAAAATTGGTAGGCATGTTCCTTTCATGGAATAGAGTTTCTCAAACAATGAGTAGACCAAAAATCGACCCCTAAGGAGGGTTGCGAGGGGTCAAGGGGAGTTATAGGAAAAAAAATCCAGTTTTAGAATTGTTAGACCTGCGTACTTGAAATTTGTTAAGCATGTTTCTTTTGTTGAATAGGGATCCACTAAGAATGCATTTGACGGGAATCAACTCCTGGGGGAGATGGGGTTACTGTGGACAAAAGAAAATTCCTTTTTTTGAACTACAAGGACTATAATAATAGAATTTGGTTTACATTTTTGTATTGTTGAATTGAAATCCGTTAAGAAAGGTGTCTGGGAGATCGAGTCTCAACGGAACTACTGGAGGGAAGGGGGGGTATTGATAGTAAAAATTTTGTTTTTGCTCTATTAGATTTAGACTTGAAATTTGGCTTCCATGTTTATTTTACGGAGGAGAGATCCACAGAAAAAATTGGTTTTGCAGAAATCCACTTGGTTATAGGGTTACGAAAATGCAAACATCATTCTATACTCAATTTTAGAGATTATTAGATAATACAAATTAGTAGTTCTGTCCTTTTTTTTTTATCAAGAGGTGAGAGTTACAGGTATAAGTATATTTTTCAATACAATGGAATTCTTAATGCTAGGACTTAGATACCAATATTTTATATATATATAAACAGTATATATTTATAAAACATCATGAAATACCCAGCGAAGCGGGAGGGTAACGGCTTGTTTTCTAATATTTAACCTCTGTAATGCATCACGCAATCTGGATTAGTATTTCACAGTGGCTTAGACGTTTTCTTACTACCGTGGTAAAACAGACTTCTAGTTGTTCAATCATATTTTTATCGTGGATTTTGAAATTAAAAAATTTATAAAATCTAATAAAATATGGTTATTAATGCAAAATTATAGTTTATTTCATCCTCCGACTTCTTTTCATTAAATATTTTATTTTATTTAAAAATTTAATATATCGGTTTTCACTTCTATCGGCAGTCTCTATAACTGTCAATTTTTGAAGTGAAACTTCTTTGCTCACGGAGTGAATTGGAAATTTGCCCAGTTTTGCGTAACAGCGAAAAAGCGAATGGAAGTAGTGATTCCCCCCCCAACCCCCCGAAACGTCGCCATGATGAGGAGATAGCGAGGGGGGGGGTCACCACGTGACTTACGTCATATCCGTGAAAGTTGGACGATTGCTAAGGGTATGGAGTGGGGCATCTTGTATTTGGACAGAAGGGGCTTAGGTATTGGAGATATTAAGTGAGTATGCTACTCATAACGAACTCGCGTGGCGTATTTTCGTAGTTTTTATGTAATAAAAAAACGTGCCGTTTTCAATGAATAAACGCACCCAAAATATTACCATTATATCGCTCTTCCCGTTACGGGAGTGTCTGGGACATTGTGCATATGTCACTAACGTTCACGCCAGAATCACTACGGATAGCGTCTTGTAAACAAACACAGTGACTTCTGTGAGTGATGCATTAAGTTTATATTATTAATTTTTATTTCCATTGAATGAAAATTAATTCTGGTCAGATAGCCTAGAACAAATGCAAAAAGAGGAAAAGAGTTTCGTGAAAGGAAAAAAAAAAGGAAAACTAGCAGCAATTCCAGGCGAAAGTCATCACCAGGTAGTTCTATCGCAGTTTTTATCATCTTTATCCATAAAGTTTTAGTGCTGTACACATCAGAGACTGCTGCAATCATTGGATCCGATGATGATTAAAAGCCGATTATCTTAACTGGAGACTTTAATGTTAATTTTGCTTCAGAAGAAGCAAAGCCACTCATTGAATTCTTGAAACAGACACTGAATTTGGCAATGAATACTGATTCTAGAGAAGAAAAAACAGTATACGGAACAACGATTGATGCAGTTTTCTCACATTTTCTTGATTGACTACAATCGAGGATTTTTATATCCTACTTCAGTTACCACACACCTATTGTTTCTTTCTTGGAAAATGATGATGCAGAAAATTGAATAAAAATATTTTCATGCAATAAATGATGTTCTAATTTTATTTGATTAAAGTAAGTTCTCTCACAGTTTAATATAATTAGATCTATTCTTGCATTTACGGCCAACGTTGCCAAAGAAGTTTCACTTCTATCGCGTGGCTTTCCACGTTTTCTTTTTTTTCCAAATGACATTTATTTTGTCCGGAACGGAAAAAGACTTTTTTTGGGAGCAGCAAATTTCAGCGGGAAAAGGTGAAGATTATTATTAAAGTTTACAAGCGCAGGTGAGTCCTGAGTGTAATCTATCATGGTAGTCTTGAATGGGACAGGAAATTTCCTTTCTTATATCATTCCAATCAGAAACGCAGAGGATATTTTAAGATTTTAACGATTATGTTACATTTGAGGATGGACTGACTTTGTGTGCAACTGAAGTTGAGGAAATTCTTGATTTGTCGGAGTGAATGAATTAGCAATTCTGATGCAGAAATTGATAATGAATGATTGACTTGATTTTAATTTACGCCACGCTCTGACCTTTTAATTTTGAACCACGGTCAAGCTGCCTCCATCTTCCACACTACGGAAACGGGTGGACATCTATCCTCGAGAAATATAATGTTTATCAACCCTTTTGCACTGGAGATCTTAGTAGAAATAGATTTCGATCCCCTGATTCGAGAACGGTGACCATGACCAAAGATCATCGATAACATTACGTAGTCTTACTACATCATAAGACCTTGTTAGATCTTAAACAAACAAAACTGCGGTCTTTTAACTTGAAAAATATGTTCTATCGCTTTAGGGGAATAATGATATTCCTTCTACATTTCTGACCCCTAACAGGTTAAAATAATCAATATTTTAATAATTTAAATGCCCACCTGGAAGTCTAACGAATTTTTTTATATGTTTTTTCTCCAAAAAAACTCTTTTTTCCCCGAGATAATTACAATGTTATAAATTGAGCAGTCATGAACATTACTTATTCTTCTTTCAGTCCTTACCAACAAACGAAAGGTTACGAAGGACTCCGAACTTCAATTAGTTGTCTAAGCAACTCAATTACAAAACAGAGAGAGTTGAGCAATTATTCAATTTCCGACATGCCACTGAGAGCTTCTTCGTCAGGATTTATGGCTCTCTTTTATTTTCCTGCACTCGCGTCGTGAAGGAGCTTTCGCCATGCCGAAGCGTACTCATCGCATTCATTACCTAGTAGCAAGTCGATAATGGGGTTTTAGTTGGGGAAAAAAAGATAACAGAGAAAAATCAAAGACAGAGTTTTGAAGTTTTGAATTAGCAATTAGTTTATCTTTTATGAAAAAGTAATTAAAGTTTAGAAGTATATTTTTTTGTGAAGTGAATATTTTAGTACAATTCACAACGAATAATACCCGCTTCTAAGATATAAAAATAGTGTCTGCCAATGTTTATATGACAATTCTCGATTCGTTTTTACTTTAAACTACATTGGGGTCTCGGAAAATACTTAAGGCTGCCTTCAACTAATTTTAAGGAAATGGGTTCACGAACTTGAACAATTTGACGAGGTCGACACTTGAAACGACACCCTATTCTAAACACCAATATGAACAATTTGAGATTGGACAGATGAATTCACTACAAGGTGGTCTTTCTCATTACATAAGGATCCTCTTAGGGTGACTACTACGTTCGGAACTTACAGGGGCGTAGCTACGGGGTCCTAATGATCAATGGGGTAACGGAAAGCATTCGGACCCCCCCTGCAAAATCAGGTTTTGTCCCCCAAGTTGGATTTTACAAAGGGTAGGTACTTGGTGGCAATCAGGCTTTGGGTCCCCAAGAACACTGGGTCCCCCGCAATGTGGGGATTGCAGGGGTGTACGTTATGCCACTGCCAATGATACGAGGCCCCCAAGCTGTAGGGGACCCAACATGTTTAGCTACATTACCACTAACAAGGTTTTCATTTCTAAAAAAGGGACCCCGAAGGAGTTTTGAAACGGTGCCCATTCAGAACTAGCTACGGCAATGTTACTAGATTGTGAATATTTTATTGTTTACTGTCCTAAGTGTTATGCCAGATAATTTTATTCTCGTTAGTATAATGTCTTGCAAAACTACATAAATTTCTAATGGAAAATGCACCTTTTTATATTTGTGGAAAAACACCTACAACATATCAACAGATTCGATGGTAAAAATCTAAACTTAAACAAGAACAGATTTTAAATTTTATGTTGCAAATTTATGCAAAATATACAGTATTTCTCACGCATCTATGAACATTTTAGTACCATTCAGGACAATGTGTAAAGTGAAAAATATTTCTCAACGTAAGTGGCTACAAAAATAAAATATAGAAACAAATGAAACTCAGTAAATGCGATTGCAGTTATTCCCAATAGACCTAGACTTTGACAATTTATGTGAAAAAAAAATGCAAAAAGCACATATCCTAGTTACTAAACATAATGCATCGGTAGGTGACACTTGGGTCAAGATTAATATTTTAATCAGCAAATTATAATTTTTAATAATAAATGTAATACATTTATAATTGCCTTTACATTTATCTATTGTTGATCTACTGTAAATATTACACTGCTGTGTGTGGCCACCGTAAATACAACACCAAGAAAGACAAGAGATAGCACAACAAAATTTATTTTGTAGATAACATGTTGACCAAGTATCAAATGATTAAATTTATAGACTTCTGTGAAATGTGGTTCCTGCCAGAATCAGTAGCCAGAGTAGCCGCCATTGTTGGAGATCACCGCTGCCACACGCCTCGGCATTGATTCAAAGAGACTTTGGATGTGTTCTTGGGGTACAGCAGACCAAGCAGCTTCCACACGTTGCCAAAGTTGATCTGGTGTGGCAGCTGGGGGTGTAATCTGGGTCAATCGTTGAGCAACCATGGACCACATGTTTTCTATCGGCGAAAGATCCGGAGAGCGAGCCGGCTAGGGAAGCAATTCAATCTGGCGATTGACGAATAACCTCTGGACAATGCGTGCCACGCGTGGTTGCGCATTATCCTGTTGAAATATGGCTGTGGCCAAGCCCTGAAGGTAAGGAAGGACAACTGGCTCCAACACCTCGGAGATGTAGCGCTGGCTCTTTAAAGTACCGGCAATGCGTACTAGAGGAGTGCGAGAGTGATATCCAATACCGCCCCACACCATAATACCCGGTGCAGGACCAGTGTGGCGGTGCATAACGCAGCTGTTCAGCATCCTCTCTCCACGGTGTCTCCAGACTCGAATCCGACCATCGTGGTGTTGCAGACAGATGCGTGACTCGTCAGTAAAGACAACTTCATTCCATTCCGAAGCCCACACCCTTCTTTCATCTCACCATTGGCGGCGAGACGTCTGTGGTTCTGCGTCAAAGGTAGACCAAGCAATGGACGTCTTGTGGACAGACCACTCTGCTGTAAACGGCGCCGAATGGTACGCGCAGACACTGAATGATGCGTTACAGACTCAATGTGCTGTGCTATGGTTCGTGATGTGACTGAGCGATCCGTCACTGCCATGTGCACAATTTGCCTGTCCTCACGTGAAGTGGTGCACTGAGGTGGATGCGATCGACCACATCGGTCCGTCGTACCCTCCTACATCGAACGGTCCCATATCCGCATTACAGTTGTTTGGTTTCGTCCAACATGACTACCGATTTCCTTGAAAGATAATCCACAGTCTCGGTAGGCCACTATCCTTCCTCTGTCGAACTCGGATACTTGATCAAAAGCTGATCGCTGTTTTCTACGAGACATAACTGATCGTTTTTTGACAAAACCACAAGAAAAACACAATTGCCGAACTTGAAATCGTCGAAATCTCCAAGCCTTAACTAGCGCTTTGAGGTGGCGCCACAGGCGTGCGTAATGTGTGTCTGCGCTGAAATTCTAATCATTTGCATATCTCATTTCCGCTAATGCATGTTGTAAATTTCATGTTATTTGCGTGCTTCCTTCAGGGTGTTGCATTTACGGTGGCCAGTAGTGTATTTTAAGATTTATTCTTCTAAGTGCATGTATGAAATACGGTTCTACAAAAATAATTTCTAGTTCTAGGGGTTCAACGAAAACACCTTTTAGCTCTATAGGTTCGACGAAAACACCATCTAGTTCTAGGGGTTCGACGAAAACACCTTCTAGTTCTAGGGGTTTGATGAAAACACCTTCTAGTTCTAGGGGTTTGATGAAAACACCATCTAGTTCTAGGGGTTTGATGAAAACACCTTCTAGTTCTAGGGGCTTGATGAAAACACTTTCTAGTTCTAGGGGTTACGTAAGTTGAAAAAGCAATTTATAGCAATGGTGTAATGATTTTTAAAGGATTAATATATTGACAGAACAAAGAATCGTTATCTAGTAGGAAAATAATACGACACTAATTGCACAGTCAATTGATTCATTTCATGTAATGATTACAGTGCAATCACGATCAGGACATTTAAAAAAATACCGCAAGACTATTTATATGTATACAGTTAATATTTTCTCACATATTTTTATTAACAAAATGAATGGCAATCATAGACAATAGATAATTCCAAAATGTGTTGTTATAAGAATCTCGTTTAGTGCCAATTATTTTGAGAAATGACTAAACAGAAAAATTAGAATCAAGTAGTTCTTTTTGTTATTCAAAAGAAACATGTTTGTGAGAAGCAAATTTCGCCTGAAAAAGACGAGTCTGGGAATTTAATTTTCCACCGGCAATAAAGATAAAATAAATGAATTTTATATATCAAAGGATTTATATTAAATTTCTATTCTTAGCCATCTTTACAATTTCACTTTTCTACATCTTTAATCAGCCTGTTAAAAGAATCCTCAACTCGCAAATAACCGCGGGAAATTCAATGAAACTGAATTAAGGAGAAACACTCACACATGGTCACGAACTCGTGGCCGGCTGGTAGCGGATTCGAGTTGTGTTGCCCCTGAAGCCCCACCTTGCAGAAGGGGCGGATGCAGGGCAAATCTGTCGAGGCCCTTTGGCATGATGCCGTATTTTGGAGAAGGGATGCCAAAGCTCAGGTGTCATCCTCGTCATTTGACCAAAGTTCAGAATTACGACGTTTGTCGCCAATAGCCAACCCGACCAAGAGGTTCTTCAAAGCACATAACATAAAATTCCCCCTTCCCAATTGATATTTTACTTTTTATTTCTTACTACTAAACCACCTTTATTTTCTGGAAACGCCATGTAGAAGAGTTAAGTACAGATAGATGGGTGTCGGCTCCTGTATCATCCTTTGACTTTGGTTAAAAATCATAAGGTCAGATGTCAGTAGCCCTAGAGTTGCTTTGAAGTGTGACGTTAATGAAGAATAAGCATAAATTAATACATTTTTATCCTAAAATGTTGTCTAATTACAAAATAAGACCTTGCGAGAAATTTCAAGGTGCTGATAATTCTCCCCAATTAGAAGCTCAATCAATGGTAACAAATCAACTGAATGCTTTTAATTCACCGAATTACGATATACGGCTGATGGTTGCTCTGTCTTCCGCTCTGAACTCATTGCTTTTGATACAGGCCTTAAAGAGGCACTCTCAATTCCTAGTTAGAGCAGCGTCTGGATTTTATGTGACAGTCGTTACTGCCATCCAACATCTTTCTAACTGGCATAAGGGGGGTGATAATACAGGAGTGGCTATTTTGGAGAAACTAAAACGCCTTTCCTCTTCTCGCGAGATCCATCTACAATGGGTTCCTTCGCACATTCACACCACGGGCAATGAGATTGCTGATGCCCTAGCAAAAGATGGCACAGCTCAACCCAATAGGAGCTCGGCTTCTCTCACGTATTCAGAACTGCACTCCACCTATGTTAACAACAAGCTATTACCTATTTCTCCTGCTCGTCACTGGTATGAAACTAAACGCCTTGGTGGTTCTCTTTCCCTTCAATGCAGCAGGCAGGAACAAACTATTTATCTCTTTTCCGGAGTGGCCACCTCCGAACTTTGACCTTTAAAGATGGACAAAAAGTTTTTTCTACTTGTGTTAGGTGTTCTGTCTGCCAGGCATCTCCAGAACACATTCTTGACTGCCTGGGGCTTACAAAGCAAGATCTGTATGATGTGTTGGACTATTTGAGATCTCTAATGGTGTTGGACTATTTGAGAGTGAATGAGATCAGGGACTTGGTCTAGCTTGGCTAGACATGGAGATGAGCAACAACAACAACACGACATACGACCAGGGGTGTTTCAAAACATGAATCAACTAAACAGAGAATCTCGAGAGAGGGCTAGTCTCATTCTCGAGCTTGGCCTTTTCAATATTATAGTCCGAATAATTTTAATCGTCAAGTATTATTCTCTGTTATGTTCTTCGAAAAACTGAGAATTTCTAACTATATGCTTACTAGTAACATTAGCAAGACTTCATTATTTTGTTATGTCCATCGCTCGTGCCCTGGCCAAGGTCTAAGCCATCACCATACACCTTCATTTAATTAGAAGGCAGCAGTCACTCGAGTCCGTTTGAACCTAGATTTGTGAGAGTCACACATATTTATTTGTTACAGGTCCCTAGTTTCTGACAACGTATGCTATATACTGTCTACTAAAAGGGTGAAGGTGGGGCTTACTTTTACATTGTGGCCCAGGGCCTCAAAAAGTCTTAAAACATCATTGCATACGATGGATGTATTTAGTAAGTTATTGTACTACACACAACATATGTGTATTGAATTATATAAGATTGTAATATCCAACAAGTAAAATGAAAAAAGAATTTTAAGTCAATTCCTGCTTCGTTAAGAAAACCTACTGGCGCCATCTGATGTAGATAAGTCTAACTTCATCGGAAATATATAACGCAGAATATATTTAAAATTAAAAAATAAAATTTAATTAATGAATTAATATTTGAAAAAAAAACTGTATTAAGATTAAGTATCGTCCACTACAAGTTTAAAAAATGTATTTAAACTTCAGTGGAGAATAAAAAGTATTTTATAAACGATTGAAAATTTGGACAATATATATATATGTAAATATATATATATATAGGGAGAGAGAGAGAGAAGAGAGAGAGAGAGAGAACTATAGAAGGAACTGAAAAAGCATATTAAATATATAAAAAAACATGTTAAAGAGAGATAGAATATAAATAAATACATAAATGAATTAAATTTTCGCGCGTAAAAAATATCCTTTAAAAATAGTCAATGTTTCCTCCTATAAATGGTATCATTCTTTTAAAGGAAGAATAATGAAGCATTTATCTTGAATATAGTTAATATTTGTAACATCATATAAGAAATTATACGAAGCTCATGAAGAATCCAAGTTAAGATTTTGGAGGCCAAAAATATTTCTCTTGTGTTTATACATAACAAATATTTTATCGCAATAAATGTAGATTATTTATCTTTTACAATGGCTAGAAAAAGAAAATAATGTGTCATTTGCCAGTTTTAGTATTTTTGCTGAAAAATATTCAAATAAAACTTCGTTATACGCCTTCCCAAAAAATTAAGCTTAAACAGATGTATAAGCTTTAGTTATTAAAACTGTCTGTCAGTCTTCCGTTTGAGTTAAGGCTCTCCGAAGAAGCCTCCTGTATTCGTGGAACGATGTGGACTCAAAGCAATATTTCAGAGCGGGATGTCTTTTTCCAACTACACCCATCGGAACGGTTGCTATCAAAGCTGACACCGGGTGACGCCCTTTCTTCTTTTTTTTCAATTTTCGTTTATTGCAGCAATGTTGTGAAATGCCCCAGGGTCAACTAGATGCAGCCCCGAACAAAACCAAGAAGATCTGTGTAGAGGAGACCTGTCTTAAACATTAATTTGTTCTTGCCTCAAGGGCAATTAAACTTCAAAAAAAGTTCTTGCTTTTTTGTTCTTTGGTTTCTGTATTACTTTTAATGATTGAAGACTTTTTATTTTAAAGGTTTGGTTGACAGTTCTGGTCTTCTTGCAGAAGAAATACAAGATTTTGTTTTTTGTTTTTTTGTTGCGATTGAGTTATTCATTTTCAGTGACACTGCAATTTTTATCATTCAAATCTTTTGTAGGGACGCACCTTTTGCTCTTTTATGCATAGGAATGCCTATTATCGATTCATTGTGTTTGAGCATTTCATACATATATTAATCCTTCGCGTATATGTTCGTATGTTGTGATGCATCTAAGTGATTGACAATCCATGCCTTCAAATAAATATGCGCTCTTCTTGTTTTGTTTTGCATAATTACACTTGATGTATTTCGTTTATTATTATCAGATGACTTAAGAAATACATGACAAGTCCTTTTCAAAAATATTCTTAATGTAATGACTACATTTTGATTTGATGATATAGAGAAGTAGATAAAAAACAGGAAAGTGCACACTTTAAATTGCAAATGCCGTTTTGTAATTCTTGCAGCCTGAATTTCGTCACGGTTTGCACTTCTACCTTAGAAGAATTTGGTAAAGAACTACACAAGAATTTGGTTGTGATAAAAGTGGTTGCGGTAGCCTAGTGATCAAGGTCACGGACTCTTGACAGGAGTGTCAAGAATTCGAGAATTGCCACATCGAAGACCCGCCGTGTTGAGAGGACTCATGCGCGTTAAATCTATCTAGGCTCAAAGTTCTCCCGTTGATATGTTGTGGAGGTTCGAAGACTTCCGGAGGCATGGATGTCGGCTCAGGTGTCACCCTCGTCACTTGACTGTTGTTCATATTTACGTGCTTTTTACTTTATGTGTGACGTTAATAAAAACTCCCTCACACTGGTTATGATAAAATTCAAATCGATTAAATGTGGTAATGCTAATGGAGATATTGTTTCGTTGCTAACTTTCAAAAGGTTTATTAAATTTTTTCATGTTTCTTTACAAAAAACTCGAAGAAATATTTCTTTTGAAGAAATAAGCTATATAGTTGAAAGTTTTTTTTGAGTATCTTAGAAACAGTATATACAGTCGACTCTCGATAATTCGAAGTTGAAGGGACCAATAAAAAACTTCGAATTATCAAGAAGGTAAGAAAAACTCCTGAATTTTTTTCTAATACATTTATAATTTAAACTATGAAATGAAACAATTGTACATAAGTATAAAATAATTTTAAAATATTTTTAAAAACTGCATATTATATGCAGTATAAATGTTAAGCAGAAGTTAAAAAAGTCATGTATTAAAATAATACATTTATGTAGTAATTCTCTTTCACGTCCCACCAAATCTCTTCCATTCCTCATTTGAAATGAAATCGTTTCGTACCCGGTTCCCTCAGACACTGTCCCCAACACCATTGGTTCTTCAAGGGCGTGGTCCAGTGCCGCTCATGCCCTACTTGGTGCCACATGCTATAAGTCACACAGATG
Source organism: Trichonephila clavata (assembly GCA_019973975.1). NCBI lineage: Eukaryota > Metazoa > Arthropoda > Arachnida > Araneae > Nephilidae > Trichonephila > Trichonephila clavata. The sequence continues at coordinate 37,255 of BMAO01030976.1, forward strand.
AGCCATAAATAGTTATGTCAGTCCAACGCAAAAAAACACAATTCTACGCATTACAACGGCAGACCATCCTTTCTGAACACATGAGTAGCAAAGCCAGGTGTTAAACGAAAGATATAGAAGGCTGACTACAGGTGCGGCCAGAACTGTCTACTTGAAGAAAGATAGCAATAAAAGTGTCTTTTCGCCTGAGGAACCGGGAAACACAAAGAAGGGGTAGCAGACAGATGGTCATCAAAGGGGCTACGTTACAGGGGAGACACACAGAGACAATACAACACAAAAAGTTCCAACCTATTTGCTATAGGACTCTAGATAATAAGTATTCGAATTGTCGAGAGTTTTATAAGAAAACTTCGAATTATTGCGTGTTGTAGTCTGGCCAGCCACAGATTTTGCTTCGAAATATTGAGTGTACCAAAACGTATTGTTTTAGTTTGAAATATCAAGGGTTTTTCTAAGGGCTGAGTATATAGTTCGATTTAGGGAGAGGTTCGTATTATCGAAAGTTCGATCTAGTGAGAGTCGATTGTATATGTGCTTAAAAAATGATGATAAGCGCCGAAATTTCAATGGAATTAAAATGTACTTTTTTTAGATCATTTGTGAAGCTGCCTGCAGTTAAGGCAATACTCGATCACCGTCTTTCTTTTCTTTGTACTGTATGTTATCTCTTAAACAATATACAATTTTAATATAATATAATACTTGCATGATATTCATTGACCCTCTTGGTGTGGTTCGTCAGGAAGATAGGTAAGCATCTTAAGTCTTGATTCAGAGGTAGGGTTCTATAAACATGAGGAAATATAGAACTATAGCGCTGTTTTCTAAGTTTTAACCCCTTATACGGTTTGTGGGAAGTATACTTCAAAAAACCAGCTTCATTACTTTTCAAATGCCAATAAGTAGCTATTTTTCCACCTTTGATTCAACTTCGCCCAACACGACGTATGATTTTTGAATTATAAAGTCGTGAAAAAGATGTACGATCTGTAAGTTTTCTTAGAAGCAAGGAAACTGTTCCAGAAGACGTATCATTGACTTAAGCTGGAAAACGTATGCCTACTTTCAAAAACACACACACACGCACACACATATTTATTAATATAAATATATATATATTAATTGTAATCACAGTATAAAGAAGCACAACAGAAAGCAATTTTCCATTTTTCTTTTTCTATAATGATGTTGGACTATTAAATTTCTTTGTTACTATTTATTCATGAATTAAATTATTCCAATAAAAAAGTAAGCAAAATAAAATCACATTCTCAGAAATTAGGCCATTTCAGGTGGGATTCGAACCCCGACCTTTGGATTAGTAATCCATTGCGCAACAGGGACGCAACGTGCGGTTTTCCTTTTTATATATGCTCTTGGACTAAATTTTTTAAAATTACTATTTATTCATAAATTAAATTTAATTAATGAATTAATACTTGAAAAAACTGTATTAACATCAAGAGAAATCCACTACAAGTTTAAAAAAATGTGTTTGAACTTGAGTGCATGAATAAAAAGTATTTTATAAACGATTGAAAATTTGAATAAGATATATATATATATAGGCAGAGTGTGTGAACTCTCTAGTAGTAGGAATTGTAACAAAAAGGTTAAAAAAGGATTTACGTATAGGTAAAAAATAAATCAAAAGTTTTCAAAGTAAAATTTCATTTATTTATTACTTTTCACCTTGATAAACCTTGAAGATTAAAAAGAAAGTAACTGAAAAAGTTTTGAAAAAACCTTCAACAGTGGTGTTCTCAAGGGGGGATCTACGGGTCCGGACAACCTTATGTCCCCCTTGATTTTTTTCTCGAGTGGTTATAATCCTATGTATATAGTATGTAAAAATTAATGAAGTATTTTTTATTAACAATTTATTTTATTAATTAATGCTCATCACGTATTCGTTTTTTTCACTGTTTTTTGTGTTGGGTGGCGCATTGGGCTATGATACCAGAATGTTGCACCCTCCCCCCCTTTTAAAATTCTTATCTGCTCCACTGATTTTCATTGAAAGTCTGTTTTATATGATATATATATATATATATATATATATAAATATAATCAAAATTTCTCTACAAGAGAGAGATGAATAAACATGATTAATACTTAAAAGAATAGCAATTGCTAGATAACAAGACAACAGAATTTAGAAGGAGATATAAAAAATTGAAATAACAGAGTAAAATATAAAATAATGGATGCTTATATATATGACTCTCATAGTATGCTTCAATTAGATTTTCACATTGAAGGCACAATGTTTGTGACTCAATATAACAACCAAAATAAAATAAAATAATTAATTTGATTAAAAAAATTATTATTTAGTTCAATTGAAAGCAAAATTCCATAGAAATAAAAATTTCACTCAAGAGTTAAAAGCGACATTCCAGAAATTTTCGAACACATTACTTGATTTATTTTTGACCCTTCTCAACAGCCTGTAAACAACTCCATAATCTTATCACAAACAGCAATTAGATTTCTTTTATCAGAGAGCTTCTCTACCACACTAAATCTCCCTCCCCCCTCTTGCATTTTCCCTATTTTCTGTAGTAAACACTCCACATCAGTTGGTAATTCAATGCACAGAAGACTGAGTCAGATATAACTAATGATTATGATCCCTTCTCATCCCCCCCCCCTACGAATGAGAGACTCGATTTTACGAGTATGTACAGCACCTCGGAAACCTTCCCCCCATAACTCAGTCATCGTGGAGGGAGTGTCAAGTTGAACGTTTCCTAGCCTGGGGCCAGCGGTGGACCAGCAATTATTGTGCCGAGACTGATTACAGACCGTGGAGGGAGGCTGGTCCGTTTTAAATGTGCTGTTAAAAATGAAAAGTGGTGGAAGCTGTTTACATTCTATGTTTATGAATTGGAGAAAAGAAAGAATGGTAATAATGGAAGTGCTGTGGTGCAGAGAGAGAGAGTGAGAGAGAATATTAATTATATAAGTGAGGCTCCTTCCAAGGAATATTAGTTCTTGGAAAGTTTTGGTAATGCTTTGAATTAGGTGTTTCAGACAAAGGTGTGAAAGGTGTTATGTCCCGAGTACTTGCTTTGAAAGTAAAGGCTCAATAATTTTGTTCCAGAGTCAATGGAAGAAAAAGTGGGACACACCGAATGGAAAATAGATTAAGTGTTTAGATTATTTTTACCTAATTATTAAGAAATGTTATCTAATTTTTCAGGTTAAAAAATGCCTAACATTAACACCACATTATGACTACGTAAATTTATTGAAAGCATCATATATTGTATTATATTCTGCATTCTGTTATATGTATATTACTAGCCGTTACTCGACCGCTTCGCTGGGTATTTCATGATGCAGCATGAATATATACTATTTATATTTATAAATTATTGATATCTAGGTCCTAGAGCAAATGTCAGCAACCTTTTAGCTGTGGCTTACCAAACCAGCCTACCAACAGGATTCAGCAGGCCACACAGAAGGATATTTTTGAAACAATTTGATTCCCTTGATAATGTAGACTGAGTTAGAGAATAGAGGTCAATAATTTATGGATACATTTACAGTTTCATTATATAATAATTTGGCATCATTTAAAGATATTTCTTAACATAAAAATAAACAGCATAAAATGTAGATATTTCTTCAACAAAAATAAAAAAAAAATTAAACTTGTACATATATCATGTATTTTTAAACATATTTATTACAATAATAAAAATACAACGTAAAATATAAGTTTCCCCCCTTCATTACAGTTTGTGACGGATCTATACGCGTCCTTCCATTAACTTCTGGGGAATTCTTTTGGGCCACCATTTTTCAACCAACCTTTTCCGAATGGCAGAAAGCGTGACATGCAGATTAAGTTTAATATATATATATATATTCTTTATTCGCGAGTTTTAGAGTTAGGGAATTGTGAGTAGATTAGAAGTGAAGTGAATTGGCAGTGAAGTATATACGTAAACAAAAAGTAAGAAAGCTAGAAGTTGGAATATTAAAAAAGTGATTAGTTTAACTATTGGAGACTTGTTTAAGTCAACGCAAAAGGATTAGAAGACTGCAAGAGTTCAGGTACTGTGATCTTAAATCAAAAGTTGATGTTTAGAAAGTTAAACTAATAGTGCGGTCATTAAATATGTAAGCTCTGTATAAAGTTATATTAAAAGTAGAGCTGCATGATTTAACATATTCTCCCCAACCCAATCTCGTCTCACTCCCATTCTATTACTGACTAAAATTATTTTGCTAAGTGTTGTTTGTGCTTGAGTTGAATATAGTGATAAATATATAAAATAACTGAAATTCATCTTGTCGTCTGATCATTTAGTTCCTCCCACACTTCTAGACGGGGTCACATGGAAGAAGGGACGTAAATTCATTATAAGTTGAATAAAAAGATAAATAAAAATTTTAATGCTTGTAATGTACTTGCATTGCTCTACTTTCATATTGCAAAATTGGGTGTATAATGTGTGATTTTCAATTTGACACGATTCTGAGCATTCAGTTAGTTGTTAAACAATTTCTTTGCGGACTCAAAATATTTTTCATATGAGGAAAGATTTTTTACTTTGATTTGTAGAACCAAAAGTGGAAAGCAGAATACATGCGCAATTTTCTCTCTTCAATTTCTCTCCAGCAATGGCATTCAATAATTTAAAAAACAGCTGTATATTTATCTTTAGAGTTATCTTTGAAATTTTTCGTTATTCCGTAAATGTTCATAATTCTGAAGATGTTTGTCAAATAAGGTCCATTACAAGTGTATCAACTTACATCTTTTCAAAAAATTGTGCCACAGTAGTGCCACAGAGAATTATACCGCGTGCCACATGTAGTCTAAGTTGCCAAGCTCTGTCCTGGACAATTAAGTATTCTGTTGTACTGAAAAACATATCTGTAACCTCACATCTTGATTTAAAAGGGACAGAACTGGAATTTCTAAAACTGATATAGAATTATCTTTTACGCTCCCATAACCTTCTTCTCAAATTGAATTTCCGCAAAATAAATTTTTAGTGGATGGATCTCCACTCAACAAAATAAACATACTTAGAAAATTTCGAATCTAAGTCAGAGTTCAAAAACAGAATATTTTTTTATCTCGTAATTAATTCCCCTGAGAGTCAATTTCCGAGTGACCCGTTCCTAGCGGATTTCAAGTAAACAAAAGAAACATGCATGCTAAATCTCATTACTAAGGGTCTAGTTCTAGTAGCTCGAAAAAAGAATTTATTTCTGTCTATTACCCCAGCAACTCTCCGCATTCCCTGTAGGGGTAAATTTTCGTAAAATCCGTTTTAAGCTGATCTCTATTAACAAAAGAAACATGCTTAGTAAATTTCAAGTATGTGGGTCTAACAGTTCAAAAGGGAATTTTTTTTATGTGCAACGCATTCTTTTTAACCCCCATTGGAGGTCAGTTTTCGCAAAGTCCCTTTTCTAGCGGATCTTTACTCTATGAAAGGAAAATACCTTCCACATTTCGAGACTGTAGGTCTAATAATTCAAAAAGGGGAATATTTCTTAAAACGCCCTTGGAGTTTGATTTTCACAAAACCTTGTACGTAGTGGATCTATACTCCT